>JAOTQJ010033592.1:0-15783 GCA_025642045.1 Solanum sejunctum
TCAAGTTGAAAGTAATGATTCCTTAAGTATGCCATACTTTGCAGGCTCGTGATTTTGCAAATGAGCTTCGTGCCAGTACAAAGGCGTCAAGAAATCGAATTGTATGTTTGAAGGTTCAATGGGTTCGAATCAAAATGTGAATAGTGCAGACACTTCAATAGTTTCAGATGCATATGCTAAAATGTTGCCTTCACTCCCGATATCATGTTTCTTTGTTTCTTTTTCCTAAATGCAGAGTTCTTTCTTTGCTCACTTCATGTGCTTTGAAGTTCCTGTACTCGTTCCACCAGGGGGTCTTGCTAACGGCAATAAAACTGCTCATGATGAGGATTATGCAAACTATGATGATTTGGGCATTATGGATGTTGATGAATGACAGCAAAGCTGGTAATGTTTTGTCCTTTTTCCTTCTCTTGCCTAGCCTGATTTATGGTCAATTAAGGACCAATTTTTATTATCTTGTAGGTAAAAACACTGGTGAACTAGACGCACTGAATAATCACTTCATGATTTAGTTGATGGAATACAAGTAATGAGACATTTCATTCTTGCAATAGCCTTGTTATTTAAGTTATAATCACAATAGTATGTTAACTTGAAGTGAAAATATGGCCTTACGAGGATTCAGCTAACTTCTGTTAGTATCGGAATGAGATGCTGAATTTTATACATCTTAGTTGTAGGTGTGTTTTCTAATTTGGTGACTTCTACTGTGAGCTATGTATTGTCTACACAATCAATGTTAGCACCTTCATGCTTGATTGTTTCCAGTACAATGTGTACTTATCAACAAGTACCTGCTATGCCCGTACTCATCCTGATAGAGTTCAAACTTTTACTCAGACAGAACAAGAAAATTGGTTTTGCATTGTCCAGCAGACAGCTTCATAATATTTCTTTTCTGTAAAAATCCCTATATATTTCTGCTGTTATGTACAAATTGGCGGACCTTTTGTAATGCACCACTGTCTCTACTTGTGTTCTGTAAAACCAGCCAGATAAGCCCAGTTATTGCTCTCTGTACATATTCTATTTTTCCTTGTCATGAGGAGCTGGTGCTGGATGTTTGCCAGCAAGTTTTACCTATTCTTCATGGTGCTTATAGCTTAGTTCTCTCTATTAGTATATTTTCTCTTTTGTTGATCAATTTTTATCGTAGTTTCGGAGTTTTATTGTCTCAATATTCTGGATTTCTGGTTGTTAATGGGCATAATTGTTAGTTGGATGGTTACAGATTCGGTTTGAAGCACCTGACAGAACTTTCTTCTTTTCACGTGTTTTAGGAAGACTTCTATGCGGTGGTGGATTAGGCATACAAGATTGATCCTTTCCGCTGCATATCAATGCATGGAATAATAGAGCATTATATTTCAGGTCAAAATTCCATCTTTTGCTCGAAGAAATCAATTCCTCCATCTTTTAGCTGACAGTTCAGTTTTTTTTTTTTCTATTATTTCCTCAATAATTTTCTTTTCAAGTAAAGTTAGACAATGTCAATTTTATATATTCCAGCTTGATGTTCGTCGCCTTTAGTTTCAGTTAGTGAATCTGACAGTAGGACTTTCTTCCTTCCACTCATGCACTCTCACTCTTTTCATCTCTGTACTTTTATTTTATTCTTTTTGTCAATAAGGAAAACTGCAAAGGAACTTTCTTATTTCCTTTAAACTTGTGAAAACTCAAAATACACTAATATTACTACTATTTCAGTAACGTACTAAAAATTACAAACTTATAGAGCAACAAATACACATATACTAAACGATTGCTTCACGATCATCCCTATCGTTGCTATCAGGTACAGATATAGCTGCCTTACAGTGAACATTCTTGTACGAATAATTCCTCGCAACAATCATATAGACACACAAATTGATTGCTGTCATGATAGCTAACAACCAGTAGAAATAGTCATGCTGATTGCTATTCAGATCCTTGCTAAACCAACTCTTGCAACTTTTTTCTGCAATATGATCCACAATAGTTATCAATAGGCTGCTAACAAAATTTGCAGCACCAATTACGAGGTAGACAATGGAAGAGACAAGAACTGTGGAGAATCTTCCCAAGAATGCATCAGCCAGAAATCCTCCAAGCAATGGCATCAAAGTGGTGATACCAGACCAGTAATTGACACTTTTTGCTGCTGTTTTGAGGTCTTGATGGATCACTTTTGTTAACCATATGATCAAACTTGTGGCTATTCCAAAGTAACTCAGCCTCTCACTGAATTCACTTACAATAATGAAGAGAGAGGCTTCCCAGACACCAGTTGAACTCCTGAGAGGGATTCTTCCTTTATGATCAAAAGAAGAATCATGAACCCATTTTTGCTCATCAATTTCTCCTGATTCTTCTCTTCTCTTTATTTTGTCCATTTTTTATTTTTCTAGAATAATCACCAAAGAATATATATATATATATATATATATATATATATATATAACTAAAGTGTAGATAACAAGTTGGTCTTTTCATCTCTGTATTACCTCTTTTATGACTAATTGTTTTATTTTTTTTTACCTTTTGCTGTGAGCTTCCTCTAACAACTTTGCAATTGAAGTTATCGGGAATTGTTGGGCTGTGTGCTTTTTGTAATTGTACTTCAAAATATGATTTGCTACTTATTTTCCTTTCAGACTACTGCCAATTGATCTTTTTGTCTTGAATAATAATCGACCATTTCATTTGGTATTGTAGATTTGCCATTGAGAAGCATATCCAAGGACAATCAAGGGATTTGGTTGACCAGGCGTACATAAAGGTCCCGTGCAATACACAGGCCTGATATTATTTATTAATTTATTTTTTAATGATATAATCAAATGTTATTAAATTTTTTCATTAAGTATAAAATTAATATTCAATAAATATTATTAATATTAATTAAATTATAAATTTAATGATGAAGTGATTTTATATTTATATATATATATATTTGTAGCACTTCTTTTTTTACACAAATATAATCACGGAAAAATGCTAAAGTAGTTATTTAATTTTATTTGTCTAGTTTAAAGAGAAATTTATTTTATCTTAATTTTAGTATTTACTTAACTCAAAATATCTAATCGGGGTTAGGTTACGTTTTTTCTTCTAAGCTTCTCCTTAGTTACGGCATTTCTTGTCTGCCCTCCTGGTAAGGGTATCTTAATTTTCCTTGTATGAGGACAATATTGCTTGCTAATTTGGTTCCCTGCTTTGTTATTAAGTTGATATGAATTTGAGCGACTACATGATATTAAATCACCATACTGGAATAAATTTCATAGATGGAACTTTAGGTTTGCATTGCTGACATTGTTAGGGCTCGTTTGGTGTGACGGATAAGAAAAGTCAATTTCGGAATAATTTTTGAGTGGTTCTCAATGCATTGTTTGGTTGTAAAGGTTGGGATAATTTATCTCAGGATTAACAATTAGTATTGGGATAAGTTATCTCTCCTTGAGGATAGAATAATTATAATCTCAGGATAACTTATCCTGGGATAAAGTACGTAAAAATCCAAAAATACTCCCTTTAAATTTTCTTTTATACACTATTTTTATATTCATGTATATTAAAATAATTTTAAATAATATTGATAATAATATTCATGATCTTAATTAATTTATTTTTATAATAATATATTTTTCTATTAAATAATTATATTTTATATATACAATTTCTATTTATGAATATATTATAAGTTGAATTTATTTGTCTAATACTTATGTTTATTTATATTTTGATTCTCTTAAAATGTTCACTCCACTATCAAACTACATATTCTTAACTAAATAGTTTATTACTCACTTAAAAATTATATTCTATATATAAATTAAAATGTAGATAACTTTAAAATTTAATAATAATTTTTTACTTTAACTTAAATGAAAATTTTATGTTTAACCTAAATAAGATGAAAGTTTTATTTAAAGCTAAATAAGATGGATATTTTGTTTTTAAGTTAAAGAAGATGAAGGTTTAATTTTAAAAACACACGAGATAATCACGAAAATACATACATAAAATTATTTACGTTAAATAAGATAAAAATTTTATTTCAAGAATGAATAACTAAAGCTCGCGAAGAAAATATTAAAAAAAAATTAAATAAGGTGGAGGGTATATTTATAAACAAACAACTTATTTTTAGAAATTATGCAATGAATAGTATTTTGAATATGACAAATCAAACAAGTAATAAAAATTACTCTCAACATAAATAGTCTCATCATAACTATCCCATCATAATTAATTTCATCATAATTTTCATCCAAACCAAACAACCCCTTAAACTTTAAGCTAACACTGAGCTAAAATTTGGTTCCCTTATTTGTAGTTGGGTTATTTCCTTTCCTCCTTTTTAAGTAATAAAAGA
Source organism: Solanum sejunctum (assembly GCA_025642045.1). Taxonomy (NCBI): domain Eukaryota; kingdom Viridiplantae; phylum Streptophyta; class Magnoliopsida; order Solanales; family Solanaceae; genus Solanum; species Solanum sejunctum. The sequence goes on from JAOTQJ010033592.1 coordinate 4,364, forward strand.
CTGTTTTATTTCATATTTGCGCTTGCTTGAGGTTTTTATTGACTTTAAATGCAAATACTATGTATTTGACTGCTTCAATAGATGATCAGTTGCTAATGATCAATTTTTTTTATTTTTTTGTATTTTTTATTGTTTTGCAGATTTGATCATGTAATCATGTTTTTTTTTTTTTAATTTTCACGGACAAGGTTCTTAAATAATGGGGCTTGATCAACAAGTAGTTTGAAGGTCTGCAACATAAATTTTTGCTTTGATCATATGTATTTGCATACAATGAAATCTTTTGTTGTCGTCGATACAATGATAACTGAAGTACTAGCTATTACGTAGTTGACTTTTCTCGTACTACAAGTATCTGTAATATTTGACTCAAAAATATCTTTGCTCTAATTTTGTGAAATACTATTAAATATTTTTAATAGTTTTACATTAATTTTAGAGGATTTGATTTATAATACTAAATATTGTTCTTCAATAATGAGAATGTTGCTACCTTTTGCAATGAAATAAAAATTTTCACTGATAGTCAGTTGATTTTGCAGCGGAAGAAGTCGCTACTAATTAATATATAGCAGTGACAAAATGTTACCACTAAAAGTTGGTTGATTTTATGGCGGAAGAAAATTGTGACTATTAATTATATAGCATCGATATAAAAATCAACGCTAATAGCTTATACCTTTTTGCAACAACAAGAGATGCTACTAATAAAAATGTTTAGTAGCGACAGTAAAGTTGCCATAGTTTATAAGTTTTTGTGGCAACACTAATGTTTAAATTTTAGTAACGATACTAAAGTTGCCACAATAAGTTCATAATTTTTTGTGGTAACTATGTCGCTACTAAAGGGCATATTTTAGTAGCGACTTTGAAAATATTTTTGTTATAAATTATTTTTTTGTAGCATATTTGTTTCTAAATTGTGACGAATTATCTCGGCGCAGATTACAGCTTCTTGTGGCGATATTGTTTTATCATCACAAATAACCTTTAGTTATGGAACTACTACCAACGAAATATTTGTCGCTGCTATAGGTCTTTAGTGGTGACTTTTGAGCCTTTGGTAGCGACTTTCGTCGCCACAATAAGTCTTATTTCTTGTAGTGACCTGAGGGTTCTGAGACTACCACCACTACTACCGTTGCTGCTACTGAGGAGAGGTCCTCACAGCCCAAGGCAGTTGATGAAAGAGGACCCACCATTGTTGATCCTACACCATAGGCCACTACTTCACAACCTTCTATCGTTGGCATGATCTATGTGTCAGCCATATCTATACAGGCCTTGGTGCAGAGGTTATCACATGCTGAGTCACAGCTGACTCAGCTTATTCATCATATCAGGCCATGGGTTCATCAGGCTATTGCAGACTCGGAGGGTCAGTCTTAGGCATTCATGGTCGCTATTATTCAGGACAATATTTGTACTATAGATACCCGCATCGACGCCTTCGAGGAAAGGGTGCAGAAGAGATTAGGCGAGGCCCGACCTTCAGACTTGTCAGCCATATAAAAGGAAATCCAGCAGGCCCGCTCTAACATGACAACATCACTGGCGGTACCGGTCACACTACCAAAGACAATATCTCCAGTGCCGATGTTTGATTTATTTTCTCCTAAGGAGCCTACCCAGTCTTCCCTCGAGAAGAGACCTTGCATGGATGAGGATCCAGAAGAAAGATATGTACGTGGGAGGATGACAGAGGAGAGGGAGCTCGAGCTTGTCTTGAGGAGATCGAGACATGAGTAGGAGATGCAACAAGCTCGAGAGAAGGAGCAGGTGAGGGGTGCTGGCCACTCCGAATAGAGCACTAATGCTGAGCAAACCACCCCACTAGAGAAAGGGGCCAAACTCAGCCACAGACTGGCGCTTAGGCGCGCAAGTATGTTTTTTGACCCCTTATGTTCTATTTTTATTTGATTATGTGCATTGCCCCTTTGGGGACAATGCACATCTTTTTCAATAGGGTGTGGGTAGTTATGGGCCTCAGTCAAGTCTGAGTAGCTTATGGTCCATAACTACCCTAATTTTTGATCCTTAGATTTTCTTGCTTGTGTTTTTTTACTTGGGGATATTTAATTTTTGTTGAACTGACATGTTTAGGATGTTTAGATAATACTTGTCGCATATAGTACCAATACTTGTGGCATATAACATATTTTTATGTTTTGTTTGAAAAATGATACCCACCAAAAATTTTGATTAAGTAATTAGATAGTAACCATGCATATTTAGCTGTTTGACAATATTTGTTTTGATAAGTGAGGGCGTATTGAGATAAAAAGCATGATCTGTGAGTCTTTTATTAATAATGTATGCAGTGCCATGTGATTGTAAACATAATTTGATAAATTCATGTATTTTGTGCTAATTAAGAACATACTCTGTTACTTTTAGTTAGATTGTAGATTAATTAGATTAGGAAATTATTTTAGGCCATTATTCTGAAATAGTCCACTTTAGCTTAAAAATAACCAACCAAATTAATGTTATATCCCTTGTTCCTAATGTTCGCGCCTAATATATATCTATTCTTTGAAAACACCTAATTAGCCTAGCATTGTCTTGTGAAAAATCGTGAAATTAGTCGTGGTCTTTCCTTGAACATTATGTACTTTGACAGAGGCAAAAAGTCTAAGTTGATAGTGGCTACCAAGAGTGACCCTAGTTCAGAGAATGTATATTGTGCACCTCAACACAAGCTAAAAAGCCTAAGTTGAGGGTGGTTGGTGTAAGGGTAAAGCACAAAAATAAGGGGGTGAGTTAAGAATATGAAGAAAACAGAGAAAAATCATGTACTGGATGCAAGAAAAATGAAAGATGCCTTCATTAAGAGTTAAAAAGCAAAATGAAGTATGAAAATAAGGCAAAAAGCTGAAAAATAAAAAGAAAGCTCCAAAAAAAAGCTTGAAATAGGAAAAAGGGATAATAAGGTGAAAGTAACAAAGTTGGTGGAGTAAAAGTGTAGAAAAACGCAGTTTCAAGGAGTGCCTTTAGTGACTATTTTCCCAAAATGCCATATTAAAGCCCCCTGAGTCTACGTTACAAGCTAAGAAAGTCCTAAAGTGAGCCTAGTCTAATTAGTTGAAGGTTTGAGTCATCGGTATAGGGGAAAACCTATGGTATTAGTCATTATGAATGAATATCTCTTGTGAGAGTGAGCATTTTTGCATAATCTCAAGGTCAAATATGAAAACATCATTGAGTGTCAAATATGAGACTTCTTTCTGAGAGGGCACTTGCATTGCATTGTCAATATTTGACTTGTTCAGTGATTATGGACTGTTGATAACCCCTTGCTTGTCATAGTTGTGTTGTCATATGCACTAGTTTTCCTTGGTTTTCTAAATAGCTATCTGATTCTATTTTGAAAAGTTGGTGTAGGTATCTGAGTCAGAGATGTATGCCATTGAGTTGAAGTCTCTGTGTTACTGTATTGTCTATATAGATTGAGTCCGTCGCTTGAGGACAAGCAACAATTTTAAGTTGAAGGTGTTGATGTGCTATCAAAATACAATACTTTTGATGCTTAAAACTTAGAATTTTGTGTGTTCTCAACACGATATTTGTGGGTTTTTGTGTTTAGATTTGCAGGATTATAGGTTGGCCATGATTTGGGAAAAAATTATAGAAGTTGTTGGTTTTTGCTATTGTATAAGTCTTTCTACAGGTCATAGAACATTCTACGAGTCGTAGATAGGTTTCGTGGGGATTTTCAGTGAGAGGCTCTTTTCAGAAGTTGAAGTCTACAAACATGCAGATGAGTCAAGAGGAGTTTAAGAGTCATAGAATACCTTTTGTTCCCTGAGGATCAGAGAAGTGGACTTGCACGAAAGTTATCAGATAAAGCATCCTTTACGGGTCGTAAACTACTTCACAAGTCGTAAAGAGGTGTCATAGAAGTGAAGTCCAAAATTCCAGCAGCTAATTACGAGACTCGGACTACAAGTCATAGAAGACAATATGGGTCGTAAAGTAGCTTTTGTAGGACATGCCAACCAGTTTTTCTAATTTATATAGGACTTGTTTTTAATTATTATAAATAGATTTTTTTAGGTTATTTTTCAGAGGCACCCGTCAGTTCAAATGACTTTTGTGTAGTCTTAGGTTAGTACTCAAAGAACTCATTATTTTTCGATAGAAATTTTTGAGAGAGTCTTTGAGAACACTTATGGTGTAGTTTAATCTTCAAGCTTGTGATTTTCATTGACTTTGAATTTGCTTGTTCTTAATTCAATTGTGTAAGTATTTAATTATGTCTTCTCAATTCATAATTTCTTCATCTATACATAATATAAGTAGCTAAATTCACAACTAGGATTGTGGGAACTATGAAAAACTAACAAAGTAAAACTGGATAATTCACAATCCTTGGTATATATATATGTATGTATTAATTAACTCTCTTCATTTTGTATGTTTTCTAGTGGTGGCCAACATTAGAACCCACCTAGCATTGCTAACTGGGCCAAGATAGTAATAAATAGGAAAAGTGATTAATTAACAAGATTCGATTGATGTGCTCTCGTCTAATCAACTAAACTGGGCCAAGGGGAGGTTGTACTGGGACTAATAGGTAATGGTTAGTAATGCACACCATGGATACGGGCCAAGTCACATAGTAAAATTTTCCTTTCGCCCATGGTAAACTTAAATTACCGTCCTGCATACTATACACTTGACAAGAATTAGATTATTCAGTGATACTGAGTTGGGGAATCATGGGAAACACAAACCTTAGTTGCTCTCTATTATTGATTTTTTTCTCGTGATAGTTAGTTTAGTTTATTTTATCATTGATTATTGCAAAACCCCTATTGGGTAATTGAGTCAGTTAATTACTCGGATTGGATATTAATGAATTTTCGTGAGTCTACGTATTCTCTGTGGGATTGACCCTAACCTTGGTTAGGTTATATATCTTGACAGCGACTGCTTTATCCTATAAAAAGAAGGTGTAACTTGGGGGGCATTACTTAGCGAGGGGCTTCTTTCCCTTGAGAAGAGTGCTCTAGATGGTGGGTCCATACGATGCGTAACACTCCCTCACCATGGTAGAGGAGTACCTCCCAAATGATTTGGTCAGCCACTGGAGCCCGTATTTGATAATAATGTCCAGGAGATGGGGGACACTATCTAGTCTGTCTGGGATGACATGGGACCCCTTATAAACGGAGTGGGCTGGCTTGGCCCACTTTGTATTATGTATGTCCTCTGTATAGATATCCCCCATACCCATGACACACCATCGACCAGTAAGAGCATCTGGTGGAGATAGGATACCTGCGGCACGACAGAAGACTCTTTCTCTGACTCATTGTTGGAGCCTGACTCTGAGCTGGACTCCTCTCTGGATGAAGACATCTAAATCGAGGTACTCCTATCGTGGTCTCCCTCATCAGACTAGGGAGTACAAATGACAAGAGCCTGAGTCTGCCCAACTCTAGCGGCAACCCTTGTCTGTGGTCTGTTAGCCTCCGAGCAAGTTAGACGTTGATCTCCTCTAGTGATCCACTCGGTGTGGAGGTCTGCTTATCACCCGACGGCTCATCTCTAAGCCTTCTCTACATGGCTCTGATTTTCTCCCATTTTTCTTTTGAGGCAATGGTACCTGAGACATAGACATTTACGCACCTTGGTTAGCCCTAATAGATCAAAAAGTGAAATGCAAAAACAACTCAGACTTAGTTATAGAAGGTCTACGAGAGGACCTCTACGGGCTGTAGTAGAAATTATGAGACATAAAAGGCTCTCATAAAATTTTGTGCATAAATTTTTGGTCACTGGAAAGGTATCTATGAGACTAAGTACGACTCATAGAACATTCTACGAGCCGTAGACTGAGTTGTAGATGATTCCAGTGTCTGAATTTATTTCAGTCCGATATCCACGCGACCTTTCTACAAGCTATAAAGTATTTTACTACTCATAGAAGATTTTGTCTAATGGGTACTTAGAAACTTCAGGTTTCTGGAATCTTATACGAGGTGCAATTACAACTGTGGAGTGTTTCACGGGTTGTAAAGGCCACTCGTAAACTAGAGAACTCAGTAACTTGAGTTTCTAAGTCCATCAGTATAGACCCCATACGACTTTTCCAACCTATGCTACCAGTATAGAAGCAATATGCACATACCCATATGATTAATAACACCACAACCAACAACGTAGCATGATGATTGGCACATATATGCAAACGAAAATGATTAAACATGCTTTCACAAGCCTTCTGACCCCATTTTGAACAGATTAACAATATAAGCACTAACCCATGCCATGACACACCAAATAGCAAACATATAATCAATTTAATTCAAAGGTGAGTAATTACAAGGGTGTCAATCATATTATTCAAAACACCTAACAAGGCAATTACACCAATTTCCATCCCTAAGCAGATATTCAAACATGCGCAACCATTAATTCAATTATAAAATCATGACAATAAACATACATGGGTTTGTGTCTAACATAACTGTTCCTGACAAAAGTTTTCTACCTAATCCTACAATAATTGGTAAATTAATAGTATTGGAAGAACAAAAAACTTACCAAATTGAGAGATTAGATTGTAGAAATTGAAGGAGGTGATAAGATACTAGAAACCCTAGGTTGCAAAAAAATCTTACCGTAAAGTAGAGGCATTGATGCTGTCGGTGATCACATAGTTTAGGAGTGGGGATTGACCGGGTATTTTTCATAAATTAGGGCTCATATGCGGTCAAAATATTTTGACCCCAATTTTTATAGTTTGACTGAGTCAGTCAAAAACTGATGGTCCTGGACTTTACGAAACCTCGATTATGGGTCATAGAGTGTTTTACGGCTCATGAATTGTGCTTTCATAGAATATCTAAACCCTAGTTTTAAGGAATGTGTTTCATGAACTAGTCTATGAGTCGTAAAATGAGGTAGGACTCGTACAGTTTGATCATAGAGACACTAACACTTAATCAAAAATTCAGAAAACTTACTTGGGGTCCATGAGCCTCATTTAAGACCCGTAGTTTATCTACGGACTGTAATGTTGGCTTGTGGACTGAAGTGATCACTTTTATGCTCACTTAAAATATCTATGAGATGGTGTATGGGTCGTAGAGAGATTTACGGTCCGTAGAATCAGTCGTAGAGGCACTTCTTGATGCCCTTTTCAGCTAAAAATGGCTGACTTAGCCATGTACCTGCACATTCTTCATAGAACACACTGTTACCATATATGCAACCAGCCCAATGTCCAAGATTACAATCAAAATAACAAGCAAAAAAACTACCTATAAGTCCAAAAATTGAAAGCAAAGCTATAACTACAATTATTACATCAAAAACCTTGAATCCCAAGTAGTGCCTGATTTATTGTCGCGAGCGACTTTGACAACTTGGTTACTCAGGCTTCACCAAGATCCCAGATTTCATTCTTCAAATCATGTGACCTTTTTATAGACTGATAGATATTGAAGTCAACTTCTTCATCATTCAATCTAAACCTGAGTTGACCAACTTCCATATCCACTACTGCTCGATTAGTGGCTAGGAATGGTCTTCACAAGATGATTGGGACGTCAATATCGACTTCATAATCTAGGATCACAAAGTCTGTGGGAAATATAAAATTTTCTACTTTAACAAGCACATCATAGAGTATTGCCATAGGCTTCTTCACTGTGCGATCAACCATCAACAACTGCATGCTTGTTGAAGTAAGGGTTCTCAATCCTAGATTCTTGAAGACTGCAAGAAGTATTAGATTAATGCTAGCACCTAGATCACATAATGTCCTTGCGAACTCCACATATCCAATGGTACAGGGTATGGTAAAAGCACCAGGACCTTCTTACTTTTGGACCAAGGACGTCATAGCAATTGCACTACAATGTTGAAGCTCTTGTGAGAGCTCTTGACTTACAATGCGCTTCTTCATAAGCAGGTCCTTTATGTACTTTGCATACCCTGGCATCTTATCGAATGCCTTGATGAGAGGAATATTGATAGAGAGTTGTTTCAGCATCGAGAGAAAGTGCTTGAGCTTACCTTCCTCCTCCTTTTTTTAAATTCTTTGAGGGAAAGGAGGCGGAGGAGGCCTAGGAATAGGTTTCAACTTCTGAGGTACATCAACAACTTCACTCACCCTATTTTTGCCATGATTATCTGCAGTATTTGCATTTTTTACTACAATCGATTCCTCTTGAACATCATCCTCATCAACTGGCATAGGAGGATCAATGGTGCTCTTGTCAGCACGAGTAGTAACTGCCATACTTTGTCGTTTATTCATAGGATTTTGCACTATGTTGTTCGGCAATGTACCTCTCTAATGATAATTAAGTTGAGTCGACACTTAACCGAACTATTGCTTGATGGCAAAAAAATGAGAGTCGATTTTCTGATTTATACTGGAGATCTCAACTTTCATCCCCCTCAGAGTTTCATCCCGTGACTCAGCATTCTTCAATAGAGGATCAAACATCTTTCAACTCTTGAGCTACTTACACTTGTCTCACAGTTATGTGGTGGCACATAAGGACTATTTCTGTAACCATCTTTGCAACCCCAATCTGCTTCTCTATCTTTGCCCTCACTATAAAATAGTATTAGATTTGTGGAGGTTTAATAGTGGGGGTTATAATAACCTCCATATAATTATATCAAATATGAGGGTTATTTTAGCCTTCACTAATTTTTATTAAATTGTGGCAATAATTCATAGGTTAATAGTGAGAGTTATAATAACCTCCACTAATTATATCAAAATATAGGGGTTAATAATTTTTTTTTCAAAAAAATTAGTGGCAGTAAAACTCATGCTTATTAAAAAATTAGTGGAATTAAATTTTTTATTAAAAATGGTCATTATAAATTAGTGGCAGTATTGATGGCAATATTAAAAGAATTAGTGGTTGTACTAGTAGAATTTTCATTAAAAACTCTCATTAAAAGCTATGAATTTAAATTAAAAATTCTCAATAATTATCGTTACGAATTTCATTTAACGAAGTCGATGAGGCCTTTCCAAAAGCTATGAATTTAAATCAAAATTTTTATTAATTTTCATTATTTCAACATTACTCATAAAAAATTTTATAATTCCAAAAAAATAAATTAGCTACTAGACCTTTCCTCACACTCATTCTCTAAGACCTTTCCTTTCTCATTCTCAAAGCCTTCTGGTTTCTCTCTATGAATGCTCCAATGGGAACAAACGCTCTAATTTCTATGTTAAAAGCTTTGTTTTATTTATTTAGCTACAAAAATTGATTAGGCGTAAAAATTTGATTCGAGGATTGCTTTTTCCTTTTATCTCTTTTAAGAGAATTGGCTAGCTTGAATTTTTTCAAGTTTTGGCATACAATTCTATTGATATAAGGTCTTCTTCTGTCCAATTCTTTGATTTTGTATTTTAAATTTTAATTTATATCTTCTTTTATCTTGCATGTGAATTTTAAATTTATTTTCTGTGCTTATTTATGTTCTTTTTCCACTTATTCTAGTAATAGTGATTTGTTCTAAATATATTTTGCTGAGATTTTTTTTTATTTTTGTTTTATTGATGAATTTTGAGGGTAGTTTTGAAGTGAGGTTCTGTAACCCTATTTTTTTTAGCCATTTGGTGTTAAAAAATCAAAAGCGCTTTTGTTGGGTGGTTATCTTGCATATTTTATCCAGAATCAACAATTTTAAACATAGTTAATTGGGAATCATAGGCTGTTGCTTTGTATTGTAGTTAGAGAACATACAAACATTCTGTTATAGATACATATAAACCTAGTTTTTTGACATATTATAGACACAACATACAAACTTTCTGTTGTAATTAAAGAACAGAGGAGCCTCATAGGCTGTGCTTCTATTTAGCTTATGCTTTGTATTGATAGTCGTGTGTAATTTGCAATATTGTGTTTAGGATTTTGTCGACCCATTGCCCTTTAACTTGGCCAAAATAGGGATATTGCATTTCATCCTTTAATCCAAAAGCATGTAATAGTTGGATTGTTTTCAATTATTTTTTGATTACTATGGTAAAATAAGTGTATAAGGATGGAAGTACGTATAAGGAGTCTTTTTCTCATCCCACTGACACAACAATTAACACCTTTAGACATATGGTGTGTGGATAATTTAATATGAGGGCCCAATATCGCTAAATCATTAATTCACATGGCTCACATTGTACATGTTCCTCCCAGAAGCCATTTGCATTCATTTGATTGAGAATTTGCACTACAAGTTACTCATTTAGCATAGCATATAATTAACATTCAAACTATAAAGGAAATTGCTAGGTCAATATTTCCATTGGGGAGGTACCATAAGCTACAGGTTATTCATTAAGCTACAAGTTACTCATTGCACTACAGGTTACTCATTAAGCTACAGGTTACTCATTGAGCATAGCATATAACCATAAGCATGTAATGAACTTCTTATAGAGCAGTCAACAAAATCATAATTTAGTACAAGAAAGAAGTAAATAGAATACATAAAGATTGCAACAATTTGGGATGAGTGTATCTCACACAAATAGTCATGTTAGATACATGTGTTTACTTAATTCAATTTTATACATATTATATTTGGGATCCGTTTAATTGTTAACATTACTGTACCTACTATATTTGTTTTAGATATATTATTGTCTTTCTATCTGTCTTAATCTGTAATTATTGCCTTTCTTTCCACTGTGTTGTGTGTTCTTCTTACATTTACAACAGTTTTTCCTTCCACAACTTTTTACGTAGCTATTGTCTTTCTTTCTTACTTCTTACATTGCAATAACACTTCTATGTTTATTAGGGGTCTTCATTCAATTTAGAATTTATCAATTTCACTTTTAAAATGGATAAATCTTGGATTGGAATGCCTAGAACCACAACTAAATATTTAATTGGGTTGCAACAATTTCTGGATTTTGCATTTTTTGAATGGAGCTATAGAAGATAGAATAAAATATTCTTGTCCTAAATGTGGATTTAAGAAGTGGCAGACTAGAAATATAGTTTATGATCATTTGATCAGCAAGCCATTTCCTCAAAATTATCTGACTTAGGTTATACATGGGGAAACAGATGTATTACAAAGTTTTAGAAACATAGAGGTTATTTCAAATACACTGCCTCCCAAAAATCCTATATAATTATTGATTAATGAAGCATTTCAGGGCTCAATACAGAGGGAAATGATGTAGGTCCACCACATATATTGGAGAAGAAATGTTAAATGATTCACCTTCTTTAAACAATAAAGATTTTTTTGAGTTGCTTAGAGATGGAAGTGAAGAATTATATGAAGGGTCCAAATATTCAAAATTAGAGTTGTTGTTAAAGTTATATCACATAAAATATTTGTGTGGGCTAAGTGATAAAGGAATGAGTATGATGCTAGATCTATTGAGGGATGCATTTGAATTTGCAAGGATTCCTAAATCC
>JAOTQJ010033603.1:0-15782 GCA_025642045.1 Solanum sejunctum
TTTTTTTTAATTTTTTTTTTTGAGTTCGTATCTCATATCAGTGCAATATAGGTATAGATTTTATGCCGATTTTATATATATTTAATTTTTTATATATAAATTATATAATTATATCATAAATATATACCTAGCTGATCTGCTACGATTTTATAGATTTTTATAGTTACAGTATACAATTTCATACAAAAGATTGTATAAGTATATACAATGTTATTTTATAGTATATATACACGTGTTTGCGTAGGTACTTTAATTACTTGTTGTTATATGCAAATTGAATTTATACACGCATTCCATAAATTATACATTAAAGTACATGTTTAATTTTGTAGATTTATGCAGTACATGTCGAATTGTATAGTTATATAGAAAAAGCATAGGTATGTTGCTGTAATTATATACATCTCTTGTAGCTATAGGTAAATAATCTCATATAAAGAGTATATAAGTATATCCAATATATTTGTTGCAATTACACACGTGTTGTATGTATAACTTTTTTGCAGATATTTAATTACTCAGTTATATACACTTTATTAGTCATTTTGTTGTATAAGATTCTCTCCCTACATATAGTCAGAAATACAAAAATTACACACACCACAAATAATGATAAGTTTTACCATCACGCCATAGACATATAAAGCATATCGTTAAAATACAAAACAAAAAACAAAAAACAACGTAAGTGATCATAACAATAGAAAAAAATAAAAAATTATATAAGACAAATGTGTATGCGAAAAAATTCAAAACAACCCAACAATAATTTGCTATAACCAATAGATGTTGTTATAAAAATCAAAATTAATTCTTTTTTATGCAATCTTCCAGCAGATTCCATATTGTCCAAATTCGTTTGCCTAAAAATATCACAACATTCAATTAAGTAATTATGCACACGTAAGCTAAAATAATACTCGTAATATATATATTTATGTAAATCATTCAGTTTGGTATAGTGAACAAAAAAAATCATCATATAAAAAAAAACAGAAAAGAACAATTACTTCAGATTCAAAGCAATACAGTATAATTGTAGATCAGAAATCATCAATAATTTATATAATATACATTTTAGACAAGCGAACGTTTCTTAACGAACTCAAAATTATTCTAACCATAATTTCATAAATTATTTGTAAAAAAATATGCAATTTTCCTTTCGATTTAGCAATGAAATTGTCAACAATGGTATTTTTTTTTTTGAAAGAAAAGGAGTCAATTTAGGGAAGGAAGGTTAATCACATTCAAATTTCACAAATTATGAAATAGTTTCCATATTTATCCGAGAAAAAATAGCACATCTCTTAATTAAGGTGTAAATTTTTTTTTTTGTATAGTACCTTTGAAAATTTCAATGTATACAAAAGAATTTCTATGGCCATAGTTATGAAACATGATTTTTGAAACCGTAGTTATTTTTGCCTATTATGTTTCACTAGGTGGCTGTTTATGAAATTTACTCTTTTAAAAATAATGTTACAACCTCTTATTTTTGTAAGTTTGTCCATTACTTGCTAATAAATTATTTGGTTCTAAAGAAAAACTTATTATTAATTAATTAGCTTTAAATTCACTTTGACGCACTACATTAACAACAACAACAATATACCTATTGGAATCCCACAAATGGGGTCTGGGGAGGTAGAATGTACACAGACCTTATCGCTATCCTACAATGTAGAGAGACTGTTTTCTAGGAATCCTCATCTCAAAAATTCATAAGCAGAATAAAAAATAGAGATGAAAAAGGAAAAGAAAAAGAAAGGAAACAGAAAGGACGACTAACAATGAATAGCACATGATAGTGCGTAAATATAATAAAATCAACATATATGATGAATAATGACAATATAGGATATACAAACATGACTATTCCTACTACCCTAAGGCCAGACATCCACCTAACCCTACTACCCTATTAGCCTGCTACTCTAATTCGTGACTTTCACTCCTTTCTATCTAAGGTTATGTCCTTGGTGACATCTAGTTTCGCCATATTCTATCTGATCACCTCCCCCCAATACTTCTTCGGTCCACCTCTATTCCTTTGTGTAACTTCTAAATTCATATTCTATATTTATTTACAATTAGATAAAAGGACAATCACATACAATGATTTTTCTAAAAAGTAACATATTATATAATTCAATCATAACAAATGATCAAATTATAATTAAAATATGAGTCAAAACCATTTACACTATCAAAATTAATAATATAGACTAAAACGTATGAAATTAATTTTTTAACTAAATGTATTATACGACGAGACTCCTCTCCATTTCCTTCCTCTCCATTCGCAATGTGCTTTCTCCTCTATCTTTTGTCAATTTTGAATTATCTATTGATCTTAATATTACTTGATATTATGTGTTTACTTTATTCACACCGTTCTATATAAATGGGCAACGCCAATGCCAAAGTGGAGTTTTTTGTATGCAGGTGGAAATGTTCCTTAGTTTATTGCATAGTTAGTCACTTCATATTCAGTCTGTTAAACCTACTAGGTACGTGTTAATTGTACTACCCCCTACTCCTACATCCCTTTTCGGACACATATTCTAATTAGGGTCGCCCTTGCAACAACATACCTATTCTAGCATATACTCTAGTTCAAATTTGGTGGAGAGATCCTGTGTCAATCGCCGTCACCTCTATTTTTTATTTGGAGTCTTTATAACTATTCAGAGAATGAGTTGTATTACTATTTCAAAAGTTATATGAGATGCTCTTTATATTTAGGATACCAAGTTTTGGGATATTTTATTGTGGTTCTTCTTTTCCTTTATTTGCGGTCTAACTTTCCTTTGGGGAGTCTCGTATGTGTTTTACTTTTTGACTTACAGATCAAGTTGGATTTTCAGATGTGTGTCATCATGACTTGACTTTTAGATTATGATAGTAGCTCAGTTTATTAACTACCTAAATTTTCATCTTGTTGGCAATGATTACCACAAAATAAAATAAAGAATCTCCCTATTAGAAAACTTACTTCTATTGATTCACATTATTAAGTAGTCCGTTTTTGCCTGAATTGTTTTTTGTTTTAAATTCACTCTATCTCGCATATTTATTTTTTCTGATTATATTTTTAAAACTTAGTCTGATACTAGAAATGAAATCCTTTTTCATTTTCCTGCCAAATAATATTTGATTTAACAGACGATGACTTGAAATTAATTTCTTAGAGGTCAATTGTGGAATTTCCTACCAAATAGTACTAGTTTTGCTTGATCTTCAAATTCAATTTTGGTTGACTGGTCAAAGAATAAATTAATTTATTTTTCTATTTTATGATGTCCATTTTCTTGTTAAAATTATATTTTTGATAGGTTTTCAAGATTGATAAGTTTGGTCTATTTTTGGTTGTTGACCAAATGTAATGTAAATCTCTTTATATATAGAATATTATTTATAAACTTTCTAAATATTATCTTGTAAAAGTATCTCACACCAACTATAAAAATCTTTCTTTTATTCCTTGATTTCTATCCCTGAATTGTTTCTTTGAGGCAACTTGAGAGTTAGGGATTTTTAAGCACAACTTCTTGCTCTCTTTTCTCTTTGTTTTTTGGTGTCTCTATCGCAACATCTAGGATTCAGAGGCCTCGTAGAATACATTTCTCAATTCTGAAATTTGCGAGACACATAGAGATAAACCATGTCATCTCTGATCGTATTGAAGAAAAACAATGAAAATGCTACACTTAACAGAGATGATGTTGTGGGGTTTATCAATCATACTCGAGGAGAACATAAGAAGGCCAAGGAGAAAATCGAAGCAATAAAAAAAATAATGGAAACCTTAAAGAACAGAACAGAATCTTTGAAGAGGAGAATAACAGATATAAAAAATGCACACCTCGAACAAGAACAAGCCCTTGAAGTTGAAAAAGCCAAGATGCAAAAACTTGACACCCAATTAGAGCATGCTCAAGAAAAGCAAAGGGAGATTGAACAACTCAATAATCCAGCTCCCCAAGGGATTAAATCCACCACTCAAGCTCTACCTCCTCTGGCATATGCTGAGTTTTTTATAAGCGGTGGTCGACATTTGAGGAAGAGAACAAACAAAAGGGAATGATAATTTTTTTGTCATTTAAATTTTATTGTTTTTCTTGCAGAGAAGTCCTTTCTTCGTTTAGTTATCAACATGTCATAGATCCTCATTAAAGTTGAAGGAAATTACTCATTAAAAAAATAAAATTGCTTATTAAAGATTGTAAATAATTTTTTAGAAAGAAAATTAGAGAGTGCCAACATGAACTTTATCATGTAGTAGATTATCATTAAAGTTTCTTATGATGCTTTCAATTTTTAGCTTTAGTTAATGTCAACTTTTTTTTTTCTTCTAAATAAAAATCTCTCCTTCTATACATGCCTTCCACTTTGGAGATTATATTTATAACTTTTTTTAGTGTCCTCAAAAAAATTATCCTAAATATATGAGCTATTTTATTATTGATAGTTTAATCAATCTTCTTAAATTCATATTCTCTTTGTCTCAATTTATATGATGGTGTGTGAACTTTGAGAGTAAAATTACTGCTCTAGGGTCTTGAGGAGAATAAGAAGCATTATTTAAAGCTCATGTAAAAATGTTCAATTTACGTTATGTTTGTGTTATGATGTATGTGTATGACAAAATGATATGTATACTTACCATCTAATAAACGTGAGGTATGTGTAATATTTGATATTATCTATTAATGTTGATATTGCTTGATAGTATATATTTACTTTATTCACATCATTTTATATATATTGGAGGCACTGATGCTGGAGTGAGATTTTCTGTGTGCAAGTGAAAACATTCCTTAGTTTATTGCATAGTATAATCACTTTCTAATATCTGGTAGGTTAAATCTACTGGGTATATGTAAATTATACGCACCCTTACTTCTTCCCTTTTTTGATGAATATTCTAATTAGGGTCATCTCCATTGCAAATAATCTATTCTAGTAGATACTCTATTTTAGATTTGGTGGTGAAATCTTGGCGCAAATTGCAGTCACCTCTATCTTTTATTGTAGTCTTTATAACTACTTAGAGATAGAGTTGTATTACTGTTTCAAAGTTGTATATGCTCTTTATATTTAGGACACCAAATATTGGGATATTTCATTTTGATTCTTTTTTCCCTTCGTTTGTGGCCTAACTTTCCCTTGGAGAGTCTCGTACGTGTTTGCTTTTCAACTTACATATTAGGTTGGATTTTGAGACGTGTCTTCATAACTTTGACTTTTGAATCGTAATAGTAGTTTAGTTTGTTAATTACCTAAATTTTCATCTTATTGGCAATGATTCGATTGTTCACCTTCTAATCTCTTTGTCACGACCAAAATCAGATCGTGACTAAAGAACATAAATCAAAGTAAAAGCAGCCACAATACTTAATTTAAATAATCCAAAATCTGGAGTCATGAGTACAAGAGCTTCTAAGTACGTAGCACGAGTAAGTAAATACAAGCTGTCTCAAAAGAAAGTACGTAGTCTGGAATAGATAGCAATAAGAAGAAGTCTCAAAGAAACATCGATGACTCAAAGTCTGAGTCTCACCGCTAAATATGGTAATGACAAGTAACTCAGTAGAAATAGATCAACTACCTTATGGGGGTCATTGTGCTCGATCTGCAGTGAGAAAACAAAGTAAGGGTGAGTACACCGAAATGTACCCAATAGGTTCAATCGACTGGGTAGAAGATATTGGATAAACAGGTAATAACTAAGAGTATCTCTCACTTGTACTAAAAGGGTTAGTATACATTATAAATATAAATATGCCCAATTATAAGAACAAATGAAGATAGCAAGTGCAATCAGTGATGCAATGCAAATAAGATGTATGAATGCAATAACGTCGCAGACCATATATGAGGTGGAATCATAACGTCGCACACCATGTATGTTAGATGCTATCGTCAGTTTAGTAGTTTTTGTTTATTTTCAGAGACTAAGTTGTATCTATCAATTCTCATATTTAGGTAGGTGTTCTTTAGAACCCATGACACGAAGTTTTAAAATTTAAACTATATTTTGAGATTATGACAAGTTAAGTACTTATCTGTTTATCTTCTTTGAGGTTTCTTTTGTTATTTAGTCAAGTTTCGATATCTTTTAGTCATGGCCCCATTTTTAAATCATGATCAAAAAGTAAATTATTTGGCTCCAAAATAATAACTTTATTATTTAAGTAATTCTTAATTTAAATTTGACACTCTACAGCTAGATTTAAGAATATATCATATTATAATTATTTACAATTATACAAAAAGAAAATAACATATAATATTTTTCTTAGAAAGTTATTAGATATTATACAATTCAATCAAGAAAATAATGTATTGAACATATTATTACTAAAATGTAAGTCACAATAATTTAAAGTATCAAGATTTAATATTATAAACTACAAGGTGATTGAGTCGTTATCATATTATTGTATATAGAAGTGATAAAATCACTTTTAAGATATTTAAACATTGATCAGGCAAAAGTTGACCTAATCATACTCCCTCGTGTTCATATTAGGTGAATCATTAGGGATATGTCACACCCTTTAAGAAAAATATTTTGGGATATACTTAAAAACTATTTTTTCATTATTATCCTTTTTATTATTCTCCTAGAAAATATTGAGTAGTTAAGAATGTCATTAAAATAAAGGATAACTATGAAAAATATTCCAATAATTTCTTTTAAAATTTGAAAAATTTACTTATTTTGGACTATGAAAAGAATCCAATAATTCATTGAATGTAGACTACAGGAAGCAATATTTTGTGTTTATATTTTATGATAATGATTTTCTTGCTAAGATATTTTTGGTAGATTTTTAAGATTAGTAGAGTTAGTTTAATCTTGACTTCTAGTCAAATCTAATATATATTGACAAATTTTGACATGATATTTTCAAAGTTAATATTTTTAATATTTTTTTAAAAAAAAAATAAATTTGGACCAGAAACTCTATTTTATTGATAAATCAAAGGAAGAAATTGGGCCCAAACTTGTGCAAATATCTGATGGGTCCAAAAAATAAAATAAAAGGAGAGGGCATTGACCATACAAAAACAACAACTGAAAAACCTACGGATGAGGATTTTCATTTTTTAGACACTTCGACCCTTCTCTCTTTGCTTGCACTTTTGATGTTTCCCTGATTCCCTAATCGATGCTTCACTCTCCTTCGTTTTTAGGTTGTAAACTTCCTGCACATCTGAGGTTATCATCCTTATTTTCACATCTATGAAAAATATGACTTCTTCTCTAGGATGATCTCTTTCTTCTAATCTAATATTATTTTTTATTCATTAAATAGTGTTTAATTTTTTTTACGATATTAATTTGTTTTGTTCATTATTATTCTTTACAAAAAAAATACATTAGAATCTTATTAATTAAATTTGATTGTCATAGTTTTATTATATATATTTTTTACATTTGTTTATATTCATTTTAATATTTTTTTACACAATTCTACTAATTTATTTATTTTACATAGAGAAGTAATTATACATAAATATTTCATCAATCAATGATTTTAAGCACATAGTTTTGATATCTCATGGTTTAAATCCATCATTTTGTCAAAAAAAAAATAATTTTATATTTTTTTATATGACCTTAACCACTAAGTAAGGAGACTAATAAAATAACTTTTAGATTTGAGATTTTTTTTTAATTAACTTGGGCTTGAGGCCTCAATTTTATTTATAAATCATCAAAAAAAGAAGGGCCTCAAAGCCCAATACAAGATGGTCTATTAATTGAGTCGGTTCCACCGACTTAAGACAAACGAACAAAAGGAGTAACTCTAGGGTTACTTTTCTAATTGTGAGACAAAACCTTCTGCCTCCCCTAACCTGCCGCACTTCATACTTCCTATTCATCACCCTTTCCTTCACTTTTGGGTATCTAATTATTTGCATGAGCTCCGATTGTTGGTTGTTATCCTCAGATATCAAAGGTAAACTTCATTTTTGGGTATCCAATTATTTGCATGAGCTCCGATTGTTGATCGTTGTCTTCAACTATCAAAAGTAACTCATGTCTATTTTTCTTTGTCCTGCATTTGGGTACTAAAGTTTCTTCTTTTCAGGTGTCAGATTCGGTGGATTGTCTTCAACATGATGAGTGAAAAAAAATCAAATGAGATAAAACCCTAAAAAATATCTCTTGTTAAAAATTCCAAAACCAGCAAGCTTTCCAGCTCTGGCAAACATGATTCAACCCTCTCTGTCATTGTTCTTTCACTATGGTACTCTTCTTCTACTCTTTTTTTATGATATTTTTGAGTTTGTTTATATTAATTTATTTGTTGATTGATTGATTCATTTTATTTTGTCGATATTATCTTATTTTTTGAAAAACATTGAGATATTTTTAATTTTTATTCTTATTGGAGTTTAAATAGTCTAATTCTTTTTTCTTTTTTAGTTGCTAAGTTTTTATCAATTCATTGCTCTTTTATTTTTTTTAATTTTTTCCTGATGTTTTGTTGAACTTCACTAGCCCGCACCACTGAGCAAATTAAACATTATTTTAACTCTTTTGTTGTGATTAGTCACAATCATAAATTTTTAATATAATTTATTTGTTTATAATTGTAGATAAAATTATTAATTTGGATACTGTTTTAGCTAGTAGGTCTAATGATTGTCTTTTTATTATAATGTATTAGTTTTGTTGTTGCTCAATATTGTTCCTTTCTTTAGTTTGTTATAATTCTTAGATATTAGCTAGTTCAAGTGAGAATTGGTCAATGAAAAAGTTTTTTCTGTCGATAAGTTTATATTTTAAACTTATTATTTTTATTTATTTTGATTCATATTTATTCATTATTAATATTTTTACAATCCGTTTTTACCGATATTCAAAGTTGCTTCTATACATTTTTAAATTCCGTATAAAGTTAAAACCATACAAATAAATTAAAACAGAGGAAATCTATAAGTTCTGAAATTAGATGTAGAAGTCTTTGATCTAGATGTTTATTTGTTGACTGCTTAGTACTGACTTGTATTGAATTTTTCTTTAGCTCTTTCTTTGTTATTTCGCAGATATGTGGGCAATATAGTCGGGGTTGATGATCTTTCCTCACAGTGGAAAGATTCTGCAAGGCAATCCCTGAAGGTTGATATTGATGGTTGAACATTTATATTCAGCAATATTTTTAACTCTAGTTGATAATCTCCATTGTCTCTCTTCATTCCAGGTTCAATGGGATGAGTTTGCATCCTTTTTAGGGCTGACAGAGTTTCTCCTTGGGAAATTGAATCTTTTGTGTCTTTAATTACAAAAGTCCTTGTCCATCCAACTTTAGGGAAGAACAAAAGGCAATTGCTACATAATGAAATGAAAATATCATGTTGTTGAGAGAATTTTCATTCGAACATGATATTTTTGTTTCATTATTTAGCTGTTGCTTTTTGTTCTTCCTTGAAGTTGGATGGACAAGGAATTTTATAATTGAAGACACATAAAGTTCAATTTCCCAAGGAGAAACTCTGTCAGACCTTGAAAAACATGCAGACTCATCCCATCGAACCTCAAATGAAGGGAGATAATGGTGATTACCAATTGAACTTAAAAATATTGTTGAATATAAATGTTCAACCAAAATATCAACTATTAGTAGTAGAGGATATTTGGGGAGGACAAGGTAGGGTTGCGAGGAAGAGCGTGATGATGCTTGCGAAGCAGTGCGGTGTTGTAGAGTTTAAAAATAGACAGAGCATTAATTAAATTTTAATAAGAGGAAAAATTAGCAATTTGATATTGAAAATTATAAAGTTCATGTTTTTAAGGTAACTAGTTTCTGGGTACGCGCTTTGCACATGTAACTCATATCAATAATATATTATTTATAAATATTACATTAGTACAATTGAATACTATATTTGAATTTTAAAATTGTCAAATATTAATTTTGTTCAATTAGCTCAATAATGGAAGAGAATTCGTCCGGTAAAAGTCCTCGAATGCCTTGGTACAATTTTTGACTTTTACTCGAATATCTTGTTGTATTTTTTGGCTATGTCTCTCGTTACTGAAGTTGTTTAATTATTTTTTTTAAATTTTATTTTAAGGACGTTGTACAACTTCTTATATCACTATCTTTAGTGAAAAATACCCTCAGAAAAATTTGGATTATATATCCCAAAAGAAAGAATATGATTGAAGAACAAAAATAAAATATTCTTCAACTTTATATGGTCATTCAATTGGATAAGATTTATTTAGTTTTTCAACATTTAAGTTTAAAACTTTTTATTTATTGATAGTTACATATGAAAAGCTTGTATATATTTGTTTTCCCTTAAAGGCTTTGGGCTTCAAATATTCAAGCTAAACGTAGGGGATTAATGGTAGGTGAATCCCAATTGCATATATTTATAAATTTAAGCTATTATTAAAATTTCGGATGGAGCCAAAGATTGACTATTTTTTCGCCTTGGAGTATGATGGAATAAAGCAAAATGGTTCTTTAAACTATCTGCACTTTTTTTATTTGTGAAGTAGCAGTTAGTCAATGCAACTTTCAACGCTCCTCATGTGTCATCTGAAACAACCGCTTTATATTTTTAAACATAGGGGTTAGACTGCGTACATCCGACCCCCCCTCACCCCGTAATGAGCAAGAACCTTTTGAGGCACTGGAGTATGTTGTTGTTGTATTAAAATTTTAAAAAATAATATAAAATATACTCAATTAAAGGTAGTTTATAGATTATAATTTGTAAGAGAATTTATTTTAAAGAGATGGAGTAATATCAGAGAAAAAATAACATAATTTAAAGAAATGCAAATTTGTTGATACAATAGTAATATATCATTTTCAACTCATAAAAAGAAAGCCTATATATATATATATAAATTTGTTGATACAATAGTAATATATCATTTTCAACTCATAAAAAGAAAGCCTATATATATATATATATATTTGTGTGTACATCTTTTCTCCATCTATTCACCATCAAATTAGTAACCATCATAAAAAGAAAATAATATTATAGTTTTCTGACTATTTGAACTTTAAAAATAATCGTTATGAAGCATATAGTAATATCTTATGCCATATATATTTGGAGAAAAGGACAGACAAACAATAAAAAAAAACTTAAAGCTAAAAGACAAACAAAAAGTATAAAAACTATGTGAATTACTCAAGAGATTTTATATCTCAAACAAAATTACTCTTGAATTAATTCACCTTCATTAATATCATGAGTTTAGTATGCACTAATTTGGGAGGATAAAAGAAAATAAGAAAACATTAATATTCTTATTCTTTATCTTCTGTTGAAACCAATCTACTAATATTAGAAGTTTATTTATCCCAAATGGTCATTTTAATATTAGAAGGGATCAGAGTGGTCACTTTTTTTGGGGGTCAAGTCTGTTTTCTTCACCTATATGGTATAAATTTTATAGCAAGATGAAAATGAATTAAATTATAAAACATGTTTAAAAGACAAAATTAAATATTTTGAATTAAAAAAGAAAAAAAAAGTACAAGCACTGTAGTGCAGATAAATCTTGAATTAAAAAAGAAAAAAATAGTATAAATACTCTAGTGTAGATGAATATTCCCTTGCCCCACTTACCAAGAAGACCTTGATTTTTGTGTACATTCTCTTAATCATAATCTCATCCATTTTTGTATTTTACTATCAAAAAATTGCTTGTTGTATTGAAAAATAAATTGAATGTTATATTATAGGTTTTAAATGAAGCACCATAATTAATTAATAGAATGGAATGCTAAATGAATATAAAAAGTAAAATAATGCGTTAATCATAATTTACAATGTCATAACTACAGAATGTAAAAGTTTGATAATTAGTAACATTAGAAATAATTAACAAATTACTAAGGAAATTTATACAAATTAAATTGCAATAAATGACCAAATGGAAGTTTCAACCATTTGCCTTTCCAATAACTATTGTGATCCCAGGTTTCTTTACCCTCTTTTTTTTTTTTTTTCAATCAATTGTATTAAATTCTATATTTACTTGTTTAAATTCATTCTTTAATATTTAATTAATTAGTTGTTTGTTTTATTATAGGGATAAAATTATAATCTAACTTTTGTCTAAAGTTCTTCCTACTTTTAATATATATATATATATATATATGATGATGATATGATATAGAATATAAATATACATAGATAAATCTGAAAAGTGATCCATCATCGCTATTTTTAGTATGTTGATTGGGTATACTAAATTTCTTTTACTATTTGCTTGTCATAATTTAACATATTTATATAAATTCTGGTATTTAAGAAGTGGTAAAATTATTGTAAGAAAGTTTCTAATACTAAATTGTTAACTAAAATAATGAGTAAAAAAATTTAACCTATTTAGATTAGTACTCCATATGTACTAGAAAGTAGGGATTGAATTAGATAAAAAATTCATGCATATAAAGAAAAGGAAATAACTACAAGTTTCATCATCTTTATTGAACAAATAAAAAAAAGAAATAATTTAGTCATGTGAGAAATTTGGACTTCTAAATCAAATTTATACTTTTCTTAGGTTCTTAAGTTAGGTTAGGTTAAATTTTAAAGTTCTGCATTTTAATTGTAAGCAATATGTTAGTGTTTATGAAATTTTCATTCAAATTATTTTAGTTCTAGTTTGTTCCTTTGTTGTAGTCGATAATAATTAGTGGTTGTTAAGGTGCAACTATAATGGTGATGATTATTAAAGAAATTAAGAGTTAATCCTAGGCTCAAGATTAGGAATTGTTGCACGTTGGGTCTAAGATCAAACTTAGCAAATTACTCTTCTTGCACTAATAAAGTCATGACTATAAATACGTGTTCAACATTTAGTTGTTTATTTATTTATTTTCCTTATGGTTATCATCTTATAAGTTAGGTCTTGATATGTTAGTATAGGTAATTAAATAATGGATAATGTATTATGTAAAGATCATTAGAGTTATAATGGATAATGTATTATGTAAATTATCCATCATCTTTAATGTATTATGGATAATGTATTATGTATAAGTTAGGTCTTGATTTGGAGGAATTACGACTTAACTCTAAGTTTTAAATTTAGAAAAATTGGTTATAGAATTAATTGGATAATTTTCGGGTCTAGGTTAGGTCATATAGTAACATGGGTGTTGTTCATTTCAAAATTTGATTGTGAATTCTTATTGGATTAGATCGTGGTGTTTCGGATTTCATTCGGAAGGGGAAGACTCAAGTGCTTGATTGATTGTCTTTGGTTAAGGCAAGTGAATTTCTTAACCTTTGTTAAGTATATAGAATCTTATGCTTCTTGTGTGAGGTGTTGAGAATATTTTGAGGTATTGAGTTAGTAGTGATGTTGTACCAAAATATGTTGTTGTGAACTATGCATTGTACTAAAATAAGACATTTTCTTATTATTGTGTAAACATGCCTATTTGCATTGACTTTTGTGACTAGTATTCTGTGGACTGAAAAAAAATAAGAATTAAAGAGGATGTACCATATTTGAGGGATGTGTCGCATGCCGCGACGAATACTATGATTCGAGAGTTGTATCTCACGCCACGACCGATACTATGATTCGAGGGTCGTGTCGCAAGCTGCGATGGATACTATAATTTGAGGGACGTGTCACACGCTGCGATAGATACTATGATTCGAGGATCGTATCGCACGCCGCGACAAATGCATGGATTTGGAGTCCCCCATGGGTCTCAGACTGTGAGACAGCGGGTGTATATCACTAGGTCAGACATGCATCATGTTACTTGACATTGCATTTCATTGCATTACATCTCAGTATTATTCATAAATGTGTGAGTGCTTTTGTGAAACTTGTGATAGATGCACTTTATCCCTGGTGTTGTCGATATATAATAGTTTGTGTGGTTATTGAGCTATATGCTATGTACATTATAAATTGTTATGCTGGACTGATTTTATGCAGGTTGTAGTTGTGGGGTTTTGGTTGGAGTGTTGGGGGTACCTGTATTCTATATTACTTAATTTTATGTTTAGTAGTTCACTTGTTGAGTACTGTGTGTTTGGTACTTACTCCTTGCTACAATAATTTTGTAGTTGCGAGCTCGGATTGTTATGATACTCTCTACTTTTTCTTGTTTGAGGCTTCGTGTGGAGATTGTGAGATGTAGCTATTTGCCATCCCAGTTGACTTCTTACTCCTATTTATAATTTTGTTCTATTTTAGAGACAATATCATTTGATACTTGTGTTTCCTTTTGAATCTATTGTAATACATTATAAGCTTGTGCATGTGACAACCAGGTTTTGGGAAATTTTCATTAAGTTGACTTATCATCTGCAATTGAACATTTATATTTTTATTTGGGTTGTAGGCTGATTTGTCTTAATGGGAGAAGACACATGCCATCACTTCCATTTTTGGGTCGTGATAATTAATTTCAACGATTACATTAACTTTTGCTGGGTGAAATTAACCAGTTGGCAATGACGACCGGACTTCGCTCAAATTGCTCAAACAATTATTCTTTTTCCAGTAGGGCAATTGGTAGTGATGGTCGAACTTCGCTGGAATTAGGAATACAACTGTACGTATTCTCTCTGTTTTGCTTCTTTCGAAAATTGAAAAGGTTCCACGGTACTTGTCAAATTTAAAATTCTCGTGCACAATATTTTAATTATGTTTTTTTTATGTTATTTGCTTAATAGTTATATGATAGTTAACTTATTTATCATTAACCTATATTTGTGTTGGAATTTTGCTTAAAAATGAAAAGGACAATTTTTGTTGGGATTTTGCTTAAAAATGAAAAGGATCATTATCCCACATTGGAAAAAATTATTGAAGAATAGATTGGAGGCTTGCCTATATAAGGAGGCTTAAGTTATGTTTTTAAATGTACCAAACCAAATATATTTCTAACATTGTTTGTTAAGAGAATGTACTGAGGTTTTATGTGATTGTAAAATTTTTTCATATAGTGGTCGGTTGTTGTCTTTTGACAACAATCATGTTTTTTCTCAGTTTTGGGTTTTCCATGTTAAATTCTTGTGTTATGTTATTTCTCAATTTTTTTTCTTTTTGTAAAAGGCGCGGAGATCTTGGGGTTTAGGGGAGAAGGGTTTTATTTTTCCATCAGAGCAAGGTCGCCTAACTTGAGGGGAGAATCTTAGTATACTCTGTGGTCGCAGCTTTGGCTGATCTTCCACATCAGAAAAGATTTTCTGGTTCAAGAAGCTTGTAGGAGGAAAAGTTAGTGCAATTGAAGTATCAAGGCTTGTGGTGAATTCTAAGTCTGGTAGTGTGGAGGTACATGTCTAGGTAAGCTCTGGCTAGGAAAGACTTGGTATTTAAGTGGTCACGCCAGACCCACCACTCTTTCCTGGGAACTTACCTGGTGTGCTGTTCACGAGCTACAAGATTCTAAGCAAGTGTTTTCTTTTATTCTCGGAGATTGGTCAACGATACGGTTACAATGGAAAACATCAAATTTGATATTGAGAAATTTAATGGAAGAATCAATTTTGGCTTGTGGCAAGTTTAAGTCAGGGATATATTGATTCAATCAGGTCTACACAAGGTCTTGGAGGGAAAACTAGAAGCAGGTTCTAACAATGATTCATCAAGCAAGAGAGATGAAGAATGGGATGATTTAGCTTTGAGAGTTGCAAGTGCAATACGACTATCATTGGCAAAGAATGTCCTTGCAAATGTGCATGGAATTGCGACGGCCAAGGAACTATGGGAAAAGTTGGAAAAGTTGTATCAAACAAAGGGAGTCTCAAATCGG
>JAOTQJ010033625.1:0-15779 GCA_025642045.1 Solanum sejunctum
TGTCGGCCTGCGTATGTGTTTGTATATCTGTTGTTATGGCTATATCTGGTACTGTTGGGTTCGCTGTTTGCAGGTGGAATTGGTTAGAAAAATAGAGGAAACTCTGTCAAAATTTTTGTGAAATCCCTTAGCTATCGTAAGTGGAGATTCAGTATAAATGTTTGTCTCAATGTCCTAATGGCACCATTCACGGCCCCTGGGTTGGGTCGTGACAAACTAACAAAGTAAAACTAGATAATTCATGATTCTTGGAAAGTGTATATGCATGTATTAATTAACTCTCTTTGTTTTGCATGTTTTCTAATGGTGGCCAACATTAGAATCCGCCTAGTATTACTAACTGGACCAAGGTAGTAAAGAATAGGAAAAGAGATTACTTAACATGATTCAATCAATTTGTTCTTGTCTAATTGACCAAATTGGGCCAAGGAGAGGTTGTACTGGGACTAATAGCTAAGGGTTAGTAATGCACACTATGGAGATGGGCCAAGTCACATAGTGAAATTCACCTCTCATCTTTTACCAAAGGGCTTGGTGAACATAACTTATCGTCCTACATGCTAACACTATAAAAAATCAGGTTATCCAGTGATACTAAGTTGGGGAGAAAAATACCCTAGTTTCTCTCCATATTAACTTCTCTCTTCTGATGGTTAGTTTAGATATATTTCTCATTTATTATTGCAAACCCTCATCATTTTGGGGAAGTGAGTTAGTTAATCATTCGGATTGGTGTTACCACCACTACTAGCAAACATAAATTGCATAGTCTTAAGTGGGTTACATCAAAAATTGCATCGTCATAGCCACCTACACAATGTGGCATTCTTCTGCAAGGGTGTGATGGGGACACAGAATCTGTCTATGGATGTTGTGGGACTTCGTATCTTCCCAGTGTCTCTTACGGGCAATCAGAATTATGGCTATCTAAGCTCCCACAGAGTTTAACCACTAGTTGGGCTGACTTGCAGAAGGCCTTTGGGGGGAGGTACTTCCCTTGTTCGAGGACGCTCAAGTTGAAGGACTAGATTAATATCTTCACGCAACTTCTTGGTGATTCAATAAGCATTACTTAGGAGAGATTCACCAAATGTCTGAGGAGCATCCCCTGACCACAAGATAATTGATGATGCCTTAGTGGATATCGTCTACCATGCCCCTGATAAGATTAGTCAGGCCTGTTAGAATACTATCATGGGGGAATGTTTGTGGATCAACCATTTGCAAGAATCACAGAACGAATAGAAAGAGTCATCAAGACTAATCGCGCATGGGTGAAGCGATATAGAGACTCCACTAAGAGTTTATGTGTTGTCAGTATGGGTCCAAATAAGGCCAGAATTAATGAAGAAATCATGTAGTAGCTTGCTTAGATTTGCATAGGTATGGAGGTGATGATGAAGTAAAGCCAAGAGAGAGTGAATGTAGTTGTTCAACAACCTCCACGTGTGCCCATATATAAGGAGCCAGTTGAAGCCAAAGATGCGGATAAAGGAGATGATTATGGCAAGGATTGGATGAGTGAAGCTGTTGATGCACCATAGAAGTTTAAGCCCATTCCTAGTCCTCCTCCTCCCTTCCCTCAAAGAATCAAAAAGAGGGAAGAGGAAGGAAAATTCAAGAATATTCTCTCAATGCTAAAATAGCTCTCCATTAACATCTCTCTCTTTGAGGCATTGGAGAAGATGTCAGGGTATGCTAAGTATATGAAGGACTTGGTCACTAAAAAGTGTACAATGAGTCAGGAGTTCTCTCAAGAGCTTCAACATTCCAGTGTTATTGCTACAAAGTCCTTGGTTTAGAAGCAAGAAGATCCAGGTGCTTTCACCATACCTTGCACTATCTGAGATGTGGAGTTCGCAAGGACACTATGTGATCTAGGTGTCAGCATTAACTTAATGCCCCTTTCAGTCTACAAGAAGCTTGGATTGGGAGTCCCTACTCTAACTAGCATGTGATTGCTGATGGTAGATCGCATGGTGAAGAAGCTTGTAGGGATACTATATGATGTGCTAGTCAAACTTGAAAAGTTCATATTCCTTGCAAACTTTGTGAACCTTGATTCTAAAGTTGATTTTGAAGACCCTATTATCTTAGGGAGGCCTTTCTTAGCCACTAGACGCACCTGGTATATATGGAGAAGAGCCAACATATGTTTAAATTTGGTAAAGATGAGGTCATGCTCAACATTTATCATCAAGCAGGGAAAGATAATGATTTTAGAGTATTTTCTATTATCGAGGTTGTTGATGATGTTGAACTAGAGGTACCACTTGAAGTAAGATTGGATGTTGACACTTTGGAGGCAGTGTTGATGAACTTCAACAGTGATGGTATCCCAGACTATGAGGAGACAATGAATGCATTAGGGGTGTCTTATGATCCTAGGCATCAAACTAAGCTAGAGCTAGATTTGCAGAATCAAGGATTACCACTAATAAAGCCCTCCATATAAGACCCACTATTAGTAGAATTGAAGGCCCTTCCAGCACATCTGAGGCATGTGTTTTGGGAGCTAACAATACTTTGCTACTCATAGTTATTGCAGGCTTGAATGAGGAGCAAGTGAGCACCTTTGTAATGGTGCTTAAACAGTTCGAGAAGGCCATTGGATGGATGATTGGAGATATCATTGGTATCTCTCTCGGGGTATGTACACATAAAATCTAGCTAGTCAAGGACTACAAGCCAAGTATTGAGCACCAAACGCACCTCGAACCTCTTATGCAAGAAGTTGTGTGCAAAGAGATCATCAAATGGTTGGACGCAGGAGTAATCTAAATGATTATCGATAGTGAATGTATGAGTCCGGTGAAGTACGTTCCAAAGAAAAGATGTATTATAGTGGTACCTAATGCTAACAATAAGTTGATCTTGATGCAGCTAGTGACATAATGGAGGGTATGCATGGATTACAAAAAATGCAATACTTCAACAGAAAAAGGTCACCTCCCTATGCTATTTTATGGATCAGATGTTGGATCGACTACCTGGAGAATGGTGGTACTGCTTTCTTGACGGGTATTTAGGCTACAATCAATCACCATTTCTCCAAAGGATAAAGAGAAGAAGATATTTACATGCCTCTATAGTACCTTCGCATTCGAGTGGATGTTATTCGAGTTATGTAATGCCCCAGCAACATTCCAGAGATGCATGATGTCTATCTTCAAACATGGTGGAAGAAACTATTGAAGTCTTCATGGATGATTTTAATGTGGTTGGAGACTCATTTGAGGATTGCTTGAAGTACCTACATGTTGTTTTGCAAAGATGCGAGGAGAGCCATTAAGTGTTGAATTGGGCAAAGTGTCATTGCATAGTGAAATAGGGCATTTTGCTGGGGCACAGTATATCTAACAAATAAATCGAGGTCGATATAGCTAAATCGGAGGTTATCGAGAAGCTCCTACCACCAATCTCTGTAAAGGGTGTGAGGAGTTTCTTGGGGCAAGCCAGATTATATCGGAGGTTCATAAGAGATTCTCTAAAATTGCACACCCTTTGTGTAAATTATTGGAGAAAGATGCTAAGTTTATGTTTGATGATTCTTTCCTCAAAACCTTTGAACAGGTGAAAAAGAGGTTGATCTCAACACCAATCATTGTAGCTCCAGACTGGTCCAAGCCCTTTGAAATCATGTGTGATACAAGTGGAGTTGCTCTAGGTGTAATATTGGGACAATACCCGAAGAGGATATTACATCCCATATACTATGCCAACAAAGCCCTAAACATAGCCCAAAAGAATTACACCATCACCAAGCATGAGTTACTCACAGTGGTCTTTGCATTCGAAAAGTTTTGGTCATCTATGTTAAGGCCAAAGTGGTGGGGCATACAAACCACTCAATACTTAGATACTTGATGGCTAAGAAGGATGCAAGGCCAAGGTTGACTAGATGGGTGCTTCTCTTGCAACAGTTTAACTTTGACATCATCGATAGAAAAGGGACAGAGAATCAGGTTGAAGATCACCTCTACAGATTAGAAGACTGGCAATGATAAAGTTTGATGATGGATTGGAGATCAATTATTCCTTTCAGAATGAGAGAGAGTTGGCTACTGATGATGTTAACACTCTAATAAGAAAGCGGTGACTGTCAGCAATTAACCTAACCTAAGGTTAGGGTTGAATTCACAGAGAATACGAGGCTTGACTACAAGAATCCGCTACTAATCATTTCAAGCATAAACAACTAAAATCTCTAAATGAGGGGTGTGTGGGTGGGTTCTATGATTCAAAGACAAAGTAAAATAAACACTAAACTATGATGTGAGAAAACACTCAATTTTAGAGATAACTTGGGAATTATGTTCACCATGGTTCATTGACTCGATTACCCTAGGTAACATAACTACAATTGGAGATTCGCACACAAGACAGTAGTAAACTAGGTTCTTCCATGTTAGGCCCCATAAGTTAGAACCCATAAGTCCCCAAATGGTTCGATTTGGTAAAGTTTGGGACCAAATGTAAATTTTATTCTAAGTTTAGTCTTTAAGAGTAAAGTGATGTGGGGTCATGTGTGTGGCCATTTCTAATTGGTCCAAGTGGAACTTGGGTGTTTATATATATATATGTGTACACACTTATCTTATACAAGAGAGAGTCATACACTTAAAAAAATTTTAGAGAGGAACAGGGGAGGGTTCGGCCAGCTACAGTGAAGGAAAAAAATTATTTGTTTTTGAGTTTTCGCTTATTTGACGCTTCAAGCTTGGTATATGGGATCCCCTAAGTGGCGTGGAGGCATTGGTTGGTCAAGGAAACACTTGGTTTGACGGCTAGGAAGATTTGGGTCTAGTAAGGATCTTGAAAGGTATATTAATTTCTAGCCTCATTTATGTTAATTAAAGCTTGTGGGTGTATTAGGGGTGCATTATAATGAAGGTAAAACATGATAAAAGGGTTGGTTGTTAGTTGAATTGTGAATTTCGAATTTGGGGTTGGAATTGAGGAGAAGTTGCATATGACGATATATGGATTTATAGTCATGTGTTTATGTTTATTTTTCATGAAAATAGTCTTCGTGGGGTGAAAGAAGTGTTGGAAAAACTATTAATATTTACATGAAGGTTAGCTTGAATTTGAGCCCCATTGAAGGTATCATGTTATGTTTTAACGTTGGGGGGTTGCATTGGGCGTTAGAGTGATGTATTGTAGTTCTTGGAGTATATAGGAAGTCTTGAATATGGTAGATATGTGTTTGTATAAATGCTGCCCTATTTTACCAATTATGTCGCAATAGCATTTTGTGGTGTTTTGATGTTGTGATGGTATTGTAGAAGGTTTATTGATGTTGTAGGTTGTTGTTGTTGTTGTTGATTGATTATTTGTACGGAGTTGAATTCTCAGGGCTGCGTATTTTAAGGGGAAATGCTGTCAAAATTTTTATAAAATTTGGAACTAGAGATTTAGGATTTAAAACCCGATACTGTTGTTAATCGTTAACGTTATCATAATTTGTGTAGACGTTGAACATCTGGAAGTATAAAGTGGATTGGTCTTGCGTTGGAGTTAGTTGGAGAAAGGAATCGAGGTATGTAAAGATTTCTACCTCTTGGCATGAATTAGTTAAGTTGTCTCAATGTCTTATGTTTGAAAAGTTCCTTTTCCTTCACAACTTGGGTCCAAATATATCTTATGTCCACTCCTTGGTACTTTTATCAAAATGGTATTTAAATTTTGACTCTTGGTATGTAGAACCCGCAAGTTGTTAAAAATGTGAAATAGTTTAATATGTTAAAAGAATGTATGTTATTGGAGGGCGCAAATGCCCATAACTTTCGGTGAAAAAGCCTAAATGAGACCTATGTTCATTACTTGCCACAATTTTGCTAAGTTATCTCCATCTGTAACTTTTGAGTCTTTAAAAATCCATGAATAGTGACCGTTTGACCGAAAGTTAAGTAGTTGGGAAACTATGGGAAATTCAGCAAGTTCCTTGAAATCATTTTTATGTATGAAGTTGAGCAATTTTGACAAATTTCATAAATGAATGATTTCTTGATTTAAAAAAAATAAACATTGGGGATATTACTAAGTTTTTGGAACTAATTTTTATGCATGTGATTGTCATGACTCTATTCGTGCTATTTTTGGTTTCGCTCACCAATTCTCGGGCCGGTTGATATCATGCGTATGTATAACTATATGTATGTATATATATATATTCTAAAGTAGGTTGGGTATGGCGGGTCAATTTGACCATGGGCCGGCTTTGCTTAGTTGGAGGCATGAGGAGCTAGGCTTGGGATATGTTGGCATCATGACGTGTGGCTGCTTGACCCCTTTGCCCCATCCCACATGAGCGCGTGGCCCCTTCGCCACAGATCACTTATATAATGGACATGACGACCTTTACACATTATGATACGCAAGTGCCTGGCCCCTTCGCCTCGGCTTACCTATGTTACAGGTGGGATTTGTGTTGGAGATTTCAGAGATTTGAATCTTATGGTGTTATGCTGTGGTATGGCGCGAGTTTGGAGGTCGCCACCGTTCCCGTTCGATATGCATTATTTTGATGTTTTAAATAAAGAAATATTTTGATGTTTACATACAGGTTTGACTTATATATTCTATTAGGATTATTATTTTCACTTATATTTCGTACTTTCCACTTTACATATTCGGTACGTTTTTCGTACTGACCCTCTTCCTTCGGGGGGGAGGGAGGGGAGCTGCGTTCATGCCCGCAAGCACCGACGTACAGGTTAGAGAGCCATCTTCCTAGGATCTCCGTCTACCATTGGCATGCTCTCTTTGCATCAAGAGCAGATCTTTTGGTATATACATGTACACGTATTTTTTGTATTTTGCATTTGTATATATTTGAGGGTATGACGAGGCCCTATCCCATCCTATGATTTAGTTCGTATGTTTAGAGGTCTGTGGATACATGTGTGTGTGGGAATTGTGTTTGGTATGACTTCATATGTATGATATGTTTGTTGGGCGGTTCTATCATAGGGTGACCTTGTCAGCCCGCATATATATGTATATTGGTGTTTGATGTTTGCTGAGTTCGCTGTTTGTAGGTGTGGTTAGTCAGTAAAACAGAGGAAACTCTATTAAAATTTTGATAAATTTTTTATTTATTAAATGGATGCGGTTGAATAGGTGCCCAATCGGCACTAATCAACGTCCCTGGGT
Organism: Solanum sejunctum; assembly: GCA_025642045.1. Taxonomy (NCBI): domain Eukaryota; kingdom Viridiplantae; phylum Streptophyta; class Magnoliopsida; order Solanales; family Solanaceae; genus Solanum; species Solanum sejunctum. Next base: position 7,159 of record JAOTQJ010033625.1, read on the forward strand.
TGGGTCGTGATATTCCAGCTCTCTTTTGAAGGTGAAGGTCGAATTTTTCCATGGCACTACGTCGGCCACCATGGTGTGCCAACTAACTGTAAGCAATTGTCCCAGTCAACCTCCCCTTAGTCAAGTTTGGTTGATTAAACGACAATACATCAATCGAATCCTGTCATCTACTTCTCTTTTCCTTTGGTTGGGCTAGTGATACTAGGAGGGATTTGGAGTTGGCCACCACCAAATGACAATCTTTATGAAAGAAAATAGATAATACATGCAAACCTCAATTGTAGAAAATAAACCTAGGTTATTTCAAATAAACTATCCATGATTCTCACAACCCTAATGGCTAAGGAAAAACAAGCAAAACTACAAATACAAGACATAAATGAATGTTTTACCTAAAACACTAAAAAGTGTAGGCACCAAAGTTGTAAACCCAAAAGCTTGACTGATCAACAATGAGTACAAGCAAGATTTGCAATCCCCAAAATGGGTTTTCTAAGAGAGAATAATAAACTAATCTAAAAACCTCAAATATTCTTGAGAGAATATTCAAAGGCAAATCCTATCTTCTAAAAGTCTGAAACTTTCCCACAAACACCTACCTTGATGTATTTATAGTATTTATAAATAAACCTTAAAAATAACACAAAGAAGACAGCTGGCAGCTGGTACACCCTGCAGTTACGACTCGTAGGTGACCTACGAGTTGTAGTTCGGGTCTCATATCAAGTTCTTAGCATCTTGGACTTAGTTGATAAGACCAGGTACGAGTTGTTGCTTGAGCTATGACTCGTATGTTCCTCTAATAGTCTTGGTCTTCAGTATTTGGTCCCAACATTTTGGCTCTCTGATTTATGCTATGAGTCCACTTATACGAGTCATGGTGAGACTTACGACTCATAGGGGTGACCTCCACTTGGCAAATTTCTGAATTTTGGTGTCTAATTCTTGCTATGAGACACCCTACGACTCGTAGGTGAGCTCGTATGTCCTCTGATTCAGTAAAATTTGCAACTTTTCTTCAAAATCATGTCAACCGAACTTTTCTGCAAGAACAACACAAAAACACATAAAAATCATAAAAAGTCGCATTAAGAACTCACAGAATCCCTTGTTTGGGTATCAAATGTCTTATATTTTGACAGCACATCAATACACTCAACTTAGAATTATTACTTGTCCTCAAGCGATGACTTAATCTAAGAAGACAATGAGAAATACACAATAGCTACAGTAATGGCATATACAACAACTCCTTTGATTTAGGTACCTAACTGTCATTTGCAAAACAAGATTCCAAGGTTATTAAGCAAAACCAAAACATAATGAGATATCTAGCAATCCAACTATGACAAACTAAGGGGCATCAACCGTCCACAATCACTGGTATGGTCATATACTACTCAAGTAGTACAAATGCCCTCACTGGAAAGAAGTCCCTCATACTCACGCAAAAAACATTTAGAATTCATGGAATGAGGAAGTATTCTCACTCTCATAATTGAAATTCATACATACTGACTTACAATATAGGTTTCCACCTCTATACTCATCTCCTGACTTGGTGATAAAGTAGATTTGGATCACTTTAGGACTTATGGGCTTGTACAATAGGTTCAGGGCTTTAGTATGGCATTTTAGGCAAGTAATGGCTAAAAGCTATCTTTGAACCATGTTTACCAACACTAACCCAACCTTTTTTCAATAAATCCACCCTTATTCTCTTGTTTCAAACTTTTTCTCGTGTGCTTTCTTTCTATTTTCAGCTGTGCCTTATTTTTGAACTCAATTCTTGCTACTTTTTCTCAATTCAAGGCACTTTTCTTTTCTCTTTTCTCTTTTTGTTTTTCACTTGGCTCATGCTTTTTCATTTCTTTCTTTATTTTACAACTAACCCCCTCATTGTCATTTCTTTACCACAATAAGGGCCACCCTCAACTTAGGCTTTTAGCTTGAGGTGAAGTACACAATATCTACTCCTCAAGCCAGGGCCACAACTTGTAGCCACCCTCAACTTAGGCTTTTTGCCTCAATTAAGGTTCACATATCCAAGGATAGACCAGGGCAAATATCAAGGTATTTCATCAAATAAGATTAGGCTAACAAGGTGCCAAAAAAGAATGAATATATGAGAAGGTCAAAATTTTGGAACAAGGGATTCACTCACTCATTTAATGGGTCATTTAGGCTAAAAGTGGGTTCACTCAAAGAACAAAGGCACTCTTAGAGTACTAAGGCAAGTTCTAAGTCCATACAAGATACATGAATGCAGCAAAATAAGCTCACAACACACATGGCATTGTATTGACAATCAAGTATGGACTCACAAGTCTTGCTTTCAGCCTCAGCTTACCTTCACAATGTCAGAACAAATATTGCCAAATACTTAAAAATGTATGAATGCATTAACAACCACAATCACAAAAAATTTGAGGGTACCCAATTTTTCATCAAAACATTAAAACTCATCTAAAGATTATGTATATGCCAATAAATAACACTACTATGAATTTACATATTATATACACTACCTAAACATGCTGGTTCAATAGAAAAGTAAATAACCACAAGGAAAAGAATCACGACAAGAAAACCTTGGGATCAAAAATAGAAAAAGTTATGGATTGGAGGTTACTTAGACTTCACCTTAATCCATAACTTACCACACCCCACCAAAATAGTATACTTTATCCTCAAAGTAAAAACCGAAATGAAAAATAAACACGCTAACATAGGATCCAAAAAAAACAAGCATCCACAATCTAAGTAAAAACAACATCCAACCATAAAAATATTTAAACATATCCAAAAACAAACATAACAAGAAGATTGTCTCTAATAATAGAAAAAAGTATTCAAAATGATCAATTAAGAACAGGGGTCAAAAGAAGTCAAACATCATGGTGCTTCAAGCACCGGTCTCTAGCTGATCTGTGGGGTCCTAGAGCTCTATCTCCTCTACAAAAGTGCTAAGCTACCCTATCCATGTGGGGTGTGCTGTGTCTGATCCCTCTAAATAGCCACCAATGATAGTGACTCTTGTACCACCTCCTTGGGTATAGGCTCCTCCTTCAGTCTCAGCCTCTTTTGAGTCAGCTCTGGATCATCATCATGTTCAAGGGGCCTCTTGCCACGCACGTCTAGATCGGCTAGCCAATCAAATGCGTAATCACCAGCTGGTGCTACCTCTGCGACTACAACTAGGGCTGCTAACATCTACAATAGGTTGGCCTTAAACTTTGCCAACTCCTCAGTCACTGCACTCATGTCATCAAGCCGAGCTCCCTCAAGTCTCCGCTGGACTCTCACCTCGAAGGCATCTACTCAAGCATCCACTGCTCTAACTCTCTCATCTACCAGATCGCTGGTGAATGTATTCATCCTTTCCTTGGAGTCCCATATGGTCTAGTCAACCCAAGGTCTAACCCTTGCAGATAGAGCCTGAAAGACGACTCTGTTGTAGCTACCGTGTGTAATAATGCCTAAAAAGCAACAGCAGAAGTAAGAGAATCAACCTATAATTTTGCTATTACTAGTGCTAGAGTATTGGAGGATGGTATGGACTCAATCTCCATAGCTGGTATAGGCTCTGTAGCAACTGAAGTAGTGCCAGTAGCAGGTGGAGGCGCACTCTGAGTTGGAGGCTCTACTGAGAATAGCTCTGAAATAGGAGGAGTTGCTCATGGTAAGGCCATCGAGTTCTCGTCAAACTTTATTGGGCTAGCATCCATGGTGTATGTACCCTCTATGTGCTGGTCCTGGTAGGGGTCAATAGGAATACCCACTGAATTAAATAGGAAATGGCAGTGAGATGTTCATCTGAACAGCTGCCTCATGGATCTGCTCCAAGATGATCTAGGCCCAGTCTACTCATAACCAGCTAAGACACTGGATAATAATACAGCCCGCTCCAAAGTGATCACATTATTTGTAAAAGTGAGCTAGATATGCCAGCAGATAATGGACCACTAAAACTTGGCCCAAAAAGAGAGTTGGGCCTTCACTATAGGATCAACATGGTTTGTAACCCATGTTGGCTCAAAACCCTCCTCACAAATCTTCATCACAATCTACCGTAAAAGCTCTGTCCTAGCCCCAATGTCCTTCCTAGTCACCGCTCTCCTCATCTTGTCAATCCGCCTATCATATTCTGTAGTAGACTAAAGCACTCTAGAATCTGGTCCAAATTGGATCCGTCAAATAGTCTCCTCTGAAATAGGAACTCTCCTACCTCGGACTGGCACAACCCTTAACCTTGGTTGCTCCATTAAGTTTTTATTCTTTGGTAGCCCCCAATAGAGTGTAGCAAGATATGGTGCATAGAACTCATGGACTATGAAGGGGCTGTAGTTGCCCAGCTACTGTATGGTCCATCATAGCCCATGTTTGTCTAACTCTGCATCCAACCTAGGCACTTTATCTAACCTAAGTCATTCAGTCTCAATTCTTCGTGAAATTGTCGGACCAGTTTGCCCTATCCCTTAGGTTCTAAACCCTGATCATTTATTGTCTTCAACCTTGGGGCACACTATCTGCGATCGATGGGCGGTTGAGAATGGACTTCTTCTTGCTGGGAAGTTCTCTCAAACTCCGGTTCTAACTCAGAGTGTGAGTGGGTCATCTGTGAAAAGCTGCTATCCGACCCGTCCTCATTACCCTGCTGTTCCTTCTCTTCAAACTAAGAGGAACTACTAACTTCCATAAGAGTTTGTGCTACAAGTGCTCAAGTCTAGGGTTTATTAGCTTCATGGTCTATCCTATGGACTTCCACATAGCCCTCTAAATGCTCAGTCTCGGAGGATTCATAAATCAACATCTGTTGGAAAGTTTGAATTGCACGTTTGTCCTTTGGACACATTTTATCTGCAAACCAACCACATAGCAACATATAAGTTTCAAGATGTTTGATTCAATAAATCACATAAGAAAGAACAAGAAGCGCAAACACAAAAGTATAGAAACAAAATAAAACAGAAGATAGATCACTAAAATAATTGCGGTCCGTATGTACGAGTACAATTATGACTCGTGGGGTGCTCAACGAGTCATAAACTAGCCTTATAGTAATAAAATGACTTACAAAAAACATAATTTGACCTCAAATACGAGAGTTAGTTACGACTCATCCGACTACAAGTCATAGTCTGGCCTCATACCAAATTTCAGAGATATTTTTTAAGAACTAAGTCAGGATTATGAGACCCTCCCCACTAGTTGTAACAGCTATTACTAGTCATATGTGAGTCTTGTATGGGAAACAAAGAAACCACAGGTAATTGATGCTTGTTATGAGGGACCATTATGACTCATATGAGAGCCTACTTGTCATAGGAGTGCCTCGTAGCTAAAAACAGAAGATACCAGTAGTGCCTATCATTTTCCCACAGCAAGCACAACCAAAGCATACCATTCAAAATACTTTGGGACATAAGCGCACTACAAAATATATGGCACACAAACAATCCCATAATGACAACAGAAAGTTAAAACAACCATCATCCCTAAGATCAAAATCATTTTAAAAATACATCAAGCACACCAAAAACAAAATACTTTCCAAGCTCATACTTGATATCAATAAGACATTCTAAAGAGATGCAAATACCATTTAGACTATTTCAATCTAGTCCACCAAGTTAAGACATATGAAACACACCCAAGCCTTCTAAATTCCAATTTCGACAATAATTCACACAACAGTTGGGCAACAATTTAGCAATACATTCCATGAAACAATGATTTTCACAACTACAATCTCCCACTCAAGAATTCCAAACAACGTGTGAATTATAACAAATCTTTTGAAAGCATACAAGCCTAGATTTCATGTCTAGATTAAAAATCACCATATGGCATGATTATACATGGTTAATCTAAGCCTACGCTCATCTAAGTAATAGATTCACCATGAAAAATTTCTAAATTTAACCATGAGGCTTATCGAGTAATTGGAGAATTTAACCAAAGCAAAGAGAATTAAGAACAACGCTGAAACCCTAGGAAATAGTGACCTCGCTGGAATCCTTGCCGGAAAATAATGTGGGTAGCTAAAATTTTGGTTAGAAAAGAGGAATATAGGATGGGTTTGGAGGTTTTTGGTAGCTTAGGATTGAGGAAAATAAAGAATTAGGGTTAAACTTTATTTTGACCCCTATTTCAAGGAAATCGGGTCAGATAATAAAAAGTTGCAGGATGGCCTGACTATGAGTCATTGGGTGTCCTAGGCCTCAAGTCCCGATCTTGTAGCAGACTTAACACTTGTAAAAAAAATCCATACTTGGGCCCTACGAACCCCAATTACGACTCATAAGAGACCTTACGAATCATAAGGTTGGTTCATAGTGTATGTGCCAACATCTAATGCTCATTGATTCCTTTTACGAGGCATGACTATGAGTCGTAGTAATGACTATGAGTTGTAGTGATGACTACGACTCGTAGGTCTTCTCGTAGAGGTTTCTCCAAGTGCCATTTTCTCACTTTTTCAACTCTTTGATTTCCAGCTGTAAACCAGGTCTCAAAACACAATAACTTTCAAAATATTACACTGCATCAATGTCTTTCAACTAAAAACACACTCACAGCTTATACCTAAGAATCTCAATTAACTAAAAACACTTAAAACAAACCGACAATTATCAACAATTCTTGGGTTGCCTCCCAAGGAGCACCTTGTTTAATGTTGTGGCTCGACTTTTTCATCGTCCTTCATCAACTATAATCAGGGGTCCATACCTCACTCTTGAACTCATCCGGGTGCTTCATGGATTTGCGAATATCTAATACGTCCTCTGCATCATTAACCCTAAACCATAGTTGACTCGAATCCATATCCACTAGGGCTCTCCCAGTGGCCAGAAATGGTCTCTCCCCAAGATGATGGACACCTTAAAATCAACTTTGCAGTCAAGGATCACAAAATCCATGGGAAAGATGAATTTATCAACTTTAACAAGTACATCCAAAAGGATTCTCTCCATTTTAGTGGTTCGATACACCATAAGTAACCTCATTCTTGTAAGTACTTTTTGCTATAAACACACACAAAAATAAATTAAACTTAGTGCTCTACTTGATTTTTCTTGACTTTTGATTCAAAGGAAAAAAGTGGAGCTTAAATAACTCACTTAGAACGCTTTTGAAAAGATTACGTGGTATAGTTAGGTTGAATAAACCCTTCTAGAATAAGTATTCAGCTGCTTGTGAATCTTCAGGTATTATTTTATTCAATGTTTGTTCAATTACTCTTTTACTTGCAAAAGAAATGTAGGCATTGGGTTTGGGAATAGATGGACTTTCTATAGGACCCATTTTATTAACAGGATTTATCACGATGGGTGGGAGTGCCAAGGCCAAGTTTTTTGAATACAACAAGAGACATTAGATTGATGCTTGCTCCCAAGTCACACAATGCTCTTGCAAACTCAACATCACCAATGGTACAAGGGATGGTGAATGCACCAAGGTCCTCTCGCCTTTGAACAAGGCATTTGGTCATAATCGCATTACATTTGTTGGAGTTCTTGTGAGAAATCTAGGCTCAAAGTGTGTTGCTTGGTCACCAAATCCTTCATATACTTGGCATACCTGTGCATTTTCTCCAAAGCTTCTAGAAGCGAAATGTTGATGGAGAGTTGCTTCAACATCAAGAGGATGTGTTTGAATTGCTCTTCCTTTTTCTTAAGCCTTTGAGGGAAAGAATGAGAGGGTTTGGGAATTGATTTCAATTTCTCGTGCTCCCTTGCCTCTTCTTGTTGCAACCCAACAACCTTCAGATCTTCTCCATCAACCACGACTTCACCACCAAGACCATTCTCATCAACTTCATCCATAATTACTAGCACAGGGGGATCTATGGTGCTTTTACCACTCTGGGTCATGTCCTCCATGCAATGCCCTTCATTTTTAGGATTTTGAAACATATTGCTTGGTAAGGTGCCCTTTTGGCATTGGTTCAACTGTGAAGAAACTTGTCCAAATTGTTGTTCCAGTTGCTTAATCGCCACCGACTAAGACTTCATTTTTTGGTTAATACTTAAAATATCTGCTTTCATTCCCTTTAAAGCCTCATCTTTATGGTCGGCCCAATTCAACAACTTTTCAAACATCTCTTCGATCCTAGAGTTACTTGACCCGGCATCACGATTATGAGGTGGCATATAAGGACTATTCCTGTAGCCCTCTCTTCTTCCCCATTCGGCATCTACCACTCTCTCTCTCATAGTATCTGCCCTGATTGTCTCTATACATCCCATCACAATTGAAGTTTTGACCTTGATTCCCAGAACCTTGCCTCCAATAGTCCGAATTGGACCCTTGGGGTTTGTTCTGGAAACCCACTACTTGGTTGTTTACAAAACTTGCATCTTCATCAAAGAATGGATCGTCATAGATGGGAGCCTTCAGATGTTGGTGGGTGACTTTTTTGATACTTGCTTGGTTTTTCTTTAAAACCAAGTCCATACTTGTGCGAAGCTGAGCAAGTTGCTCCATGATCTCTTCGTTTTTGTTTGCTCATTGTTGGTGTTGACCTCACAAGAAGGTTTCATCGCACCTCACTCTCATTGACCCATGATCTATTTGTTTTGACCACTTCATCCATCCTTGCGGCTATCAATGTAATA
>JAOTQJ010033657.1:0-15779 GCA_025642045.1 Solanum sejunctum
CTTAGAGGCATAAGAAAAATAAATCTGGATTAGAAACTCACCTTAATTGTTGCAAGTTTTCCTTTCCTTCTTCCTCTTCTTCTCTTCTTCCTCTTCTTCAAGCTTTCAAGACAAGTTCAAGATAAGAACCAAATGTTCTTCATTTTTGAACTAAGGGGGGGGGGGTATTTATAGAAAATACACTTCTTAAAATTTCACCCTAAGGGCTCCTAGTTAGCCTATTGTTCAAGTAGGTCCCCAAACTTTTCTATTTAAATCCAATTGAGGACTCCTGACTCCAATTTAAAATACACGCTCCAATTATGATTAAGCACCGCGAACTTACTTAATTTAAATTACTCCATGATCATCATAACTTTTCCAATTGAACGATTTACTTCGATTGAATTAATTATAGGGTCTAACAACAATCTCTCATACCAGGACCTTGGAGCTTGTTTCAAGCCATAAAAGGGCTTGTCTAATTTCATCACATGGTCTGGAAACTCAATACTCTCAAAACTTTGTGGTTTCTTTACAAAGGCCTCTTTCTTAAGGTTTCCATTGATAAAGTCACCTTTTACATCCATTTGAAATAATTTTAACTCCATGAAAGCAACAAAAGCAATATGAATTCTAATGGCCTCCATCTTGGCTATCAGAGCAAATGTTTTATCATAATCAATGACTTTTTCTTGGTTAAATCTTGTATCACTAATCTGGAGTTGTTTCTAATAATGGTACCATTTTCATCCAACTTCTTTCTAAACATCCACCTAGTCCTTATCACAAATTTGTTAGAGGGCCCTGGAACCAAATGCTAAACTTTGCTTCTCTCAAACTAAAACAACTCCTCTTGCATGGAGTTCACCAATCAACATCATTTAGTGCTTCCTTGACATTCTTAGGTTCTATAGAGAAAAGAAATGCTACAAATGACATGAGATTTCTAGTTTTATACCTAGTTTGTATCCCAAAATCTAAGGGAGAGACCAGATTATCTATTGGATGAGATGATTGATACTTCCATCTCAACACCCTTGATGCAGGTTGACTCTGATTGCATGCTACATTAGGGCTATTTTTATTCATCTGGCTGAGCACTGTCTATGGCTTGATCATGTTCATCATCAGCTTCTTCAGGTTACCTAGATGACGTACCAGGTCCCTCTGTGTGCTCCCCACATGTATCTCCACCTTTATTTATATCTTCATTATGGGAGTGATTCTCAGTTGAGGGATCACTGATCAGGCTATCTCTCTGAAGCTGAAGCAATTCTTCTAGATTAGACCATCCTTATCACCCATAATATTTCTAGATTAGTGAAAGATAACATGAGCACTTTCTTCAATACAAAGGGTCCTTTTGTTGAATACTCTATAAGATTTACTATTAGTAGAGTACCCAACAAAAACACTTCATTAATTTTTTAGTCAAATTTTCCATGATCTTCCTTGCCATTAATAAGCACAAAGCATTTACATCCAAAGGCTGGTAGATGATTGATATTAGGTTGCCATTCAAATAAGAGTTCCCAAGGGGTCTTATTTTTAAGGGACCTAATCAGACATCTATTTGTCACATAGCGAGCGGTGTTAACTGCTTTAGACTAGAAAATTTTAAGAAGACCAGATTCAATCAACATTATTCTTCCAATTTCCACCAAGGTTCTATTATCCTCTCTACGACTACATTTGGCTGTCGAGTTCTAGGAGCTGAAAAGTTATGGTGGATTCCTTCATCAGAACAAAAGCTATCAAGTTTTGAGTTTTCAAACTCTATTCCATGATCTGACTTAATCCCCTACCTACATCCAAACTAATTTTGAACTTGCTTGATGAGAGCTATCAATAATTCAGGGTCTTCATCTTTGGACTTCAAAAACTTTACCTAGGTGTATATTGAATAGTTATCAAAAACCATGATGATATACTTCTTGCCACTTCAACTGGACCATAGAGGTCAGTTTGAATGAGTCCCATAGGCTTGGAAGTACTAACTTCATTTTGGATTTTAATGAGCTTCTTGATTGTTTCCCTTTCACACAAGCTATGCACACTTTGATGTTGTTGAAATTAATCTTTGGTAGTCCCCAAACTAGGTCCTTCTAAACTAGTTTGCTTAGCAGAGATAGTTTACATGACCCAATTTTCTATGCCACAGATCACCTGTCTCATCTTTGAACTTTGAGATATGTAATGTTATCTTCTTTGGCAGTACTGAGATCAACCACATACATATTTCTGCAACTCTTAGCTATGAGGATCACTTCTTTAGTTGACAAATTTGTTATAATGTACTTGTCATACAAGAGCTTCATGTCATTCCCTTTGTCATAAATTTGAGATACACTAACAAGAGTGTACTACAAACCATTCACATAGTTCACACCTTCAATAGTTTTCTCAAAAGACTTTTCAATTTTTCCGATTCCCATAATGTATCATTTCTTTCCATCACCAAGTGACACACTCCGAATGTTGTTTCCTAAAAGTTCTTTTAAGGACTTCACAGTTACTTTTTAAGTGACCCTTCCTACCATAGTGTAATCACTACAAATTGTCAGCAACAAAAACATATTTGCTATGGAAATTATAGGGAGGTTTAATTTTGTTCGCATATCCTATTCCCTTTTTTTTTCATTCCCCTATGGTTGGTCATCTTGCCCAAAAGCTTAGATGAATTGATCCATTTCAGAGACTTGTTTAGGTCATCCCTGACCTTGATCAGGTCCTTCTCCAACACTTTCTAAGGAAAGCATTAACTTCAACTCAGAGTCTTTGAATTCCTCTTCTAGGATAAGTTCATTTTTACTAATTTTACCCTTTAATTTAATATCAGATCTAGACTCACTTTCCATCACGTTCAAAAGCTTATTTTTCTAAGCTTCTAAAGCCCTAACTTTTACCTATGAATCAGATATTTTATTTGTTAAAGCCATTGTTTCATATTGAGAGATATAAATACTATTTTTTAAGAAATCTTTCTCAGCTGTTAGTTCACAGATAGAGTTAATGAGAACACATATAAGATTTTTCAATTTTAAGGTAGAGTAAAAATCTAAAATTTTCTTTTAGATCAAGTAATGTTCCTCTTTCTCTTCCTCATTATTAGATTGTGCCATGAACACAAATAGGTTGTTAAAGATCTCATCTTCATCTTCACTGCTAGAATAGAGGAGTCTTTAGGTTGCTCTACCTCCTTTGAGTCACTGGAGGAGTTGCCCCATACTCCTAGAGCCTTCATTATTATCCTATCAACTTCTGCCTTTCTTATAAACTTTTTGAGGACCTAGTCCCTCATCTTATCTTTTCTAAACTTGGGATTATCTTTGTAGTCATTCTTGCCTTGAGGACATTCCCTAACATAATGCCCTGGTTTTCCACATCCATGACACAGTTCCACGATACTCTGAAATCTTCTAGCATTCCCTTTCTTTGTGAACCCATGTTTCTTACTTGTAATCTTTTTGAACCTTTTGATGAGATAAGCCATGTCCATATCATCAATTTCTCCACCATTGTGAGCTAATTTAAATGACAAAAATTTATCATTCTTACCTTCTTTCTTGGACGTATCGTGTTGCTTGTTCAACTCATGTGTTTGATGGTTTCCAAAGAGGATATCCATAGTCAAAGTTTTCAAGTCTTTATCTTTAGTAATAGTATCAAACTTACTTTCCCAGGATATTAGAAGTACCCTGAGAATCTTCCTTGCTTACTGTGACTTACTGGTTCACTAAAACACTTTGTCTCATTGGTTGTGGCCATGAACTTGGCATGCATATCATGTATTGATTCTCCTTCCATCATTATGAAATCTTCATACTGAGAGGTAAGCATATCCACCTTAGATTTTCTTACTTACTCAGTGCCTTCATGAGCATTTTTGAGGCATTCTCATATCTTCTCTATTGGTTCACTGGCTGATATCCTATTGTATTCCTCAGCTCCTATGCCACACACAATTAACTTCTTGGATTTGTAGTTCTTTTCAATCTTCTTCTTGTCTACCTCAGAATATAGTTTCCTGGTTTTAGGAACCAACCTGGTTGTCTCACCTTCCTTGACTTCGATAGTAGGGATATATGGTTTATCAAGAATAATTTCCCACATCTCACTCTCCTCAGCCATAAGGAAGTCATACAGTCGATTCTTTCACCAACCATAAAACTAACCATTGAATCACATAGGTCTGGTGGATGATTGTCCTTTTTCCAGATTGTGTGGAGCATCTATATTTTTAGAGTATCTCTAGGTGTAAACTATTTAGAGATCCTTGCTCTGATACCACTTGTTATAAAGTATGTGTCCACAACAGTCATGGACCAGTTCCCTTGAAGCAGTAAAAACACAAAATAACTAACTAAGAATAGCAAGGAATAGAACACACAAGATTTAACATAGAAAAACTCCTTGCTTAAGGGAGGAACAACCACGACTTGTGCAACAAGATTTCGAACACCTAAAAATCAACTGAATAAATGAGCAAAGTAGTCAAATACAACACACATGATTTATTTGGCTCAGTCCCTCACAATTTTCCACTTATAACCCAGTTACAAGATATGAGAAACACAACTAAAATACTAGTCTACACTTTCACTTCCTAGATGAAGTTAGACTACTACTCGAAACACCTGAAGGTCATAGCTTGCCAAGAGTTCCACAACTGACCAACAAAAGAGTAAATAATGATCAACTTTCTTTTATACATTAGGAAGTGACCTTACAATAATACAAACCAATCACGACATCGTACTTATAATAAAGCCATAGACTTCTTCTATCATGTCTCTTGAAAAGTTGATGCTGAGTTTCTCAGTAAGTTCCAAAGAAGAACTTTTAGAACAAGATCAATATTCACATTTTGTATTCTCCCAAAAGTTACTTTTGTTCCTAGTACACGTTCCTTTTACACTGCACATGAGGACACCAAATGGACTACTAGTCCTTTAATATAATGAAGGTGACATCTTATCAACCAAGATAACCTTACAGATGTATCCCACATGCAACTTTTTCAATACACCCTGATTTTGACCTGGTTCTCGTATTGCATAGTTAGTTTGTTAGTCATCAAAACAATTACTTAAAAGCTTCTTACATCATTTTAGACTTTCATTTGAATAATAAATTTATCTCTTTTATTTTTATTTTACGTCTCGATATTGCCAATATCTACTGTGTTGATGTGCAGTATACAATTTGTACCTTTTTCTTCCTTATTCATTTTCACCTTATGCATTTCAATGTGATCCTTAATACCATGCTTGCTTGGTAATTTAACCAACATTGATGCATTTTTCAACTTCCTCTGTTCTTTGCTTTTAATTGACATTGGTTTATATATTTTGCATTGTGCTTTAATGTTCATGTAAATCCCAATAAATTACTACCAATTTTAGAGTAGATGTTCTTTAAAGAAATGTAGGCGGCTGGACTTTTTTGAAGTAAATCCTCCAATTTTCTTTAAATTACTAGCCTTTCTTTTAATGTAATTGATAAATGTTGTCATAACATTGTTGTCATATTTCAGCAATGATTTCTTTGTTATTCATGATGGTAATATGCACATGAAGAATATAAAGCTTATTTATTCATAAAGATTGAGATTACACCTGATTGATTTGTGATGTCTCCCAAGTTACGCCTCCTTTTTGAGGGTAAAGTGATTGTTGTCAAGACATAAAATCTAACAATATTAGGGTCAAACCCACAAGGAATACGTAGGCTCAAGGTAAAGTCACCACAAAGCAATCAAAATAGTTAACCAACTGAATTTCCCAAGCGGACGGGGGTTGCAATAATCAATAAAAAAATAAACTAAACTATCAGAAGAGATAATCAATAGTAGAGAACAACTAAGGTATTTTGTTTCCCATGATTTCCCAACTTAGTATTGGCGGATAACCCAATTTGTATCTAGTGTATAACATACACAATGGTAATTTAAGTTCACCAAGCCCTTCGGTCAAAGGTGAGAGATGAATTTCACTATGCGACTTGGTCTTCATTGTTTGCAATACTAACTGTTACCTATAACTCCTAATACAACCTCCCCTTGGCTCAGTTTGGTTTATTAGATGAGAACACATCTATCGAATCATGTTAATCAATTTCTTTTCATATTCATTACTACCTTTGTACAGTTAGTAACACTAGGCGGGTTCTAATGTTGGCTACCACTAGAAAACATGCAACACAAAGAGAATTAATTAATACCTGCGTATACCCAATTTAAGAATTATAAATTACCTGGGTTTACTTTGTTAGTACTACATGATTCCCACAACCCTAGTTGTAGATTTAGCTACTTATACTATATGTAGATGAAAAAATTATGAATTGAGAAAATATAATTAAACACTTACACAATTGAATCAAAATAAAACAGATCCAAGATTGATGAGAATCGCAAGATTGAAGATCAAACTTATCCATAAGTGTTTTCTCACAATCTTCTCTTCTATATTGAGTTCTCTAAGTAAAAACCCTAAAACTACTGAATAATGACGTCCTCCTCCGAAAAATAATCTAAGAGTAATATTTATAGTAACTACAATGTTGTTATAAATAAAATAGGAAAATTGGTTGGCAAACTCCACGAAAGGTCTCTATAACTCATAATGTCTTCTATGGCTCGTAGTTGGGGTCTCATAGTCAGCTCCTGGGATTCTAGACATCTCTTCTATGACATAACTTGATGACTCGTAAACTAATTTATAACTCGTACTATATGTTCATAGGCTTCAACTTTATCAAATTGTCCCTCAGTGGGAATCTTCATAAAACCTATTTATACGACTCGTGGAATGATCTACGACTCGTACACAGATCTTATTGAGATGATCTTCAGAAATTATTCTTCACTAGAATTTTTCATGAGCTAGGCATCCTCTACGACTCTTAGAATGATCTACGATCTATAGAGGGTCTCGTAATTTGACCCCTCCTTTTATAATTTTATTGGAATGTCAAAACATTAACTGGCCTAGGTCTACAAAACCTCAATTACGAGTCATAGATGGCTCTACATCTCATAAATTATGGTTTGTAGAACCCTCTATACTTAGCAAAATATTGGAACTTACCTAGGATCCACGAACCCCATTCACGACTCATAGTTTGATCAATGAATCGTAAAGTTGGCTCATAGATTGGAGTGCATATTTTCTCTGTTTCACTAGAAATCTCTACGAGATAGGGTACAAGTCGTAAACTACATTAACATTCATAAGCCTAGTCATAGAAACTGATGAGGACTCGGCATCTTGGATGATAGAAAAGAGTTTTTCTTTGGTATCATTATCTATCCTAAGGAGATTAATTTTTCTCTTCTTTTTAGAAGACTTACATTGGATAGCTCTATGTCCTATCTTTCCATAATTCCAACAGACATCTTTTTTATCTGTAGGTTGACGTTTCCTAAATTTTCTTTTAGGATGTTTATCATGACTATCTTTAGAAGTACTAGGCTTGCGTCTCCTAGATTTGGAGGAATATTTTTTAGAAATATTCTTGGCCACCTTAGAAAGCGGAGATTCTACATTAGCAAATCCAAAGTCCTTGCAAAAGCTTCCTAATTCAGAATTGGAGGCTCTCCTATCTCTTTTAAGCTAATTTTTTAGCTTAATATCGGTGTAGAGTTCTAGACCCACAGTGTTGATAATATCCCCATAAGTCATTTGACTATAAGGGATTTTTCCTTCACACCTATCTTTAATCTTAGTTCTTACTTTATCGACAAATAGAAGGGGAAGACCACTAATAAAGCGTTCTTTCCAAAAGACACTGTCACAGTCAGGTCGAATCATAACCTTAGTAAGAAAATTATCTTTATACCACCTAAAGTCATCTAATTTGGGACAAGAAAGATTATTGAGAATTTTAAGACTCCTTTCTTGAAAGAGCTTAGGCTCACCAACAAAATGTTTAGCAATGTGGTAGAGTAGGGTGGCACAAGCGTCTTCTTTGGCTTCCTGAGAGGTTGCTTCAGTACCACTTTCAATTTTTTATAGTGGTCTCAATGGTGGTGGCATTGTAAATAGTATTTTTAATACCATCATTAATATAGTTGTCCCACCAATGTCTAAGCATTCTGATAAAACTCGAGATAATCTTGGGAGTTGCTTCTTTATCAGAAGCTACCCTAATTTTGTAAGCCGTAATAGCCACACCCATTTCATGGAGTTTATTGTAGATTTGGTGTTCATCCAATCCATCAATATTCCATTCGGTAATACTTGTTCCTTCATGTGAGGAACTTGAGAGGAAGACATTTTCTTCGAATTGTGTCTGAAAAGGAAGGTCTCCTATAATATTTTTTTTCGATTATGGTATCGGTTATTGGAAAGTTTAAGTAGAGTATCATCTTCAATGAAAGTTTTGATACTATCCTTATCCTTATGTGAAAGACTAAACTTAGCCAGTTTTTCATTGATTTGTTCAATAATTTCCCCAGAAATATCAAAATTTTCACTAAGTTTACGAAATTTGTCTTTTGAAAACTCAGGTGGTTTAAAAATAGGATTGGGCTCGATCGTACTATTGCTAGTACTGGCCTTTTGAGGGGTCTGACCAGAGAAAATAGTTTTATCTTTAGAATCTTCAATCTATTGGGACACAGTATATAACAATCTATTGGTGTAATTATTTTGTTCAATTCATTTTTCAAAATCTTTATTAAGAGGAGCTAGATTAGGCCTATCACTTTTTACCTTAAAAGGAGAAGCATTGATTATCTCATTAGAATGAGGGGTTTTTATCCCTTCTAGGGGAGGGATGATAGAATCAACAATCTTATTCGACTGGATGTACCATTTATTAACAATGACTTATAAAGAATCTTTTTGATTATCGAGTTTTCTAGTGATTTCAAACCATTTAAAAAATTTGATATCACACTTAATTCTTTTCATGTCAAAATATCCATTACTTAGCAAAATATGATTTTTGTTTCTGAGAATAATTATTAACATACCAATCAACTTTTATTATATTTTTTGGATCATTTCAAAGAGCCTTTAAGGCCCTAAGGCCAGGAGAATAATCATCTTCATATTTGATAACTCCTAGTCCTAGATCCGAGAAATGACAAGGGGGTTCCATCTTAGATTCAGTAGGGATACTATGATCATGTACAATAGGTTGGTAGTAGACTTTAGGGATTTCTCCCAAAAAATCTACCCCCTAACCTTACTTTATTACTACTACTACTAGTACTACGAGATTCCCCCAGGGATCTAGAAGTTGAGGCAGAATTGGTGAAACTTTGACGAGGTTTGTTGTCGAGAAATTTAAGATCAATTGATCCATCTGGATTTTGGATGACTCTTTCAATCTGTATTTTCTCGGGATGAGTAGGTAAGGGTTGAGTAATGGCTTCAAAGTGCCAATCGTTGTTGGCCAGAATGTCAGTCCATTTAAGAAGCCTTAGGACAAAGATAGTACTATGTTCATGGTTGGCTTCCATAATCATAGTAGCACCTTTAACACTCTCAATTTTAGCCTTCGGGGCTAGAGTGGCTCCCAGGAGTCTATAATAGACTCAAAAAATGACAGCTATTTCCTTAGTATCAATTTTACTATTCATATTTTTGGTTTTAATATTAAGGGTCAAGGTATCCATTATATTTGGATCATTAATATCAACAAAGAAATTAGGATAGCAATTAAAGTAAACAGGGCCATCTGCCAAGTTACTTTCAAGTGCTCTTAGCAATGAATCATCAAAATTCAAAAATCTAGCATCTCTAAGGAGTGCACAAACAGGAATATTGAGCCCTTTTCGAAAAAAGGGTTTAACAACAACTTGAACAAGACCTATATATAGATAATTATATTGAGATCTATATTTGAATATATCCTGTTCATTCAATAGTTTAATAATTTCTAAAGAATTATTAATAGCAATGGTAGACTCACAGGCCTTGATGTTATGTTTTTTAATAAAATTAAAATTATGTATCTAGTAAATCTTATGAAAGGGTTCTTCTGGAATACTCCAGTTTTCCAAATTGCTTTCAGTAACAACAATCTGAGTTGCCATAGAAGACAAGTTAACACTGTTTTTAAAGTTTTTGCGATTCATTTAGAGAGATTACTATCCAGAGTCGTGTGCTATACTATTCAAAATTATGATCATACAAGAATAAGAATATGAAAATTCTAATTAATATTATTCCTTTTTATCAAAGGTTTAATTACATCTACATGTCCTCTTGGCTTTTACCTCTTTTCTATTTAGAGTTATCTTGGCGATCGGACCACCTATCGGTCTTAACACTGCCTCCTGCCTATGACCTTTCTATTGCTGACCAACGTATTAAACTGGGTATTACTCAGAACCTCAAACACATATAGAGAAATAAGTACCTAACACAAAGTAGATATGGTATAAAACATGATAATAAGGAATAATACTAATATGAATTTTAACATATTTTAGTCAAGTATTTACACAACATGAGTAAGTAAACAATCAGGATTGAAGTATATATACTTAGCTAGAAAATAGAGGGGAAGGGAAAGCTAGGTAAATTTTAGTCAATCCAAGTGAAATAGGGGTCAAAATAATTTGACCCCTCCTTTTATAATTTTACTGGAATGTCTGAAAATTAACTAGCCTGGGTCTACGAAACCTCGATTACAAGTCGTAGATGGCTCTACAACTTGTAAATTATAGTTTCTAGAACACTCCATACTTAGCAAAATATTGAAACTTACCTAGGACCTATAAACCCCATTCATGACTTATAGTTTGATCAACGATTCATAAAGTTGGCTCGTAGATTGGAGTGCATATTTTCTCTGTTTCACTAGAAATCTCTACAAGATGGGGTACAAGTCATAAACAACTTTACCATTTTTAAGCCTAGTCATAGAAAGTAAACCTAATGCTTTTCTCAGACAAATTTGCTAACTTAGCTTTATACCTGCATACTCTCCATAAAACACACTGTTACCCTACATGCAACCAACCCATTGACCAAAATAACAATCAAAACACAATAAAATAACTACCTACGAATCTAAGAACTGAAAATACACCTATAACTATGCTATTACATCAAAAACTTGGGTTGCCTCCCAAGTAACGTATGATTTATTATCGCAGCATAACTTAGACAAATTGGTTACTTAGACTTCACGAATAGCCCAGAATTCATTCTTGAAGCTTTTGAGAAAGCTCCTGACTCATAGTACATTTTTAGTGACCAAATCCTTTTTACACTTTCCATAGCCTAACATTTTCTCTAAAGCCTTAATAAGATGGATGTTGATAGATAGATGCTTAAGCGTGGAGAGAAAGTGTTTGAACTTGCCTTCCTCTTTCCTCTTTTTAATTCTTTGAGGAAAAGGAGGAGTAGGCCTAGGGACAGGTTTAGATTTCTGTGGTGCTTCAGCTACTTCACTTACCCCATCCTTGCTATAATCATCTCCTTCATCCGCATCCTTGTTGCAACCATCTCCTTATAAACATCTTCCTTATCAATCAACATAGGAGGATCAACAGTGCTATTGCCACCCTTCATGCTAACCGTCATACACTGCCCTTCATTCTTAGGATTTTGAACTATATTCCTAGGCAATGTACCTTTCTGACGCTAATTCAACTGAGTTGACACTTGATCAAACTGTTGTTCAAGCTGTTTAATAGCCATAGAATGGGACTCTATTTTTTGATTTATGCTTGAAGTATCTGATTTCATGCGTTTTAGAGTCTTATCCTGTGTGTTAGCCTTCTTCAACAGACGGTCAAACATCTCCTCAATTCTAGAATTGCCTATACCTACGTCTCAATTTTGTGGTGGCTTATAAGAAGCATTTTTGAAGCCTTCTCTATGACCCCAATCTGCATTTGGACCCCTGTTCCTATCATAATAACCACTACAGTTATCTTTGAAAGCTCTATCTTTACTATAGTTCCGACCTTGGTTCCCTTAGCCTTGGCGCTAATAGTCCTGATTGGACCCTTGGGCGTTGGTCCGGAAACTCCCATTTGATCATTCACAAAACAAGCATCCTCCTTATAGTATGGCTCTTCATACATAGGTACACATAGATGTTCTTGAGCCACTACATTTACTTTGTCTTGGTTCTGCTTAATCACCACATCCATGCTTGTGCAAAGCTAAGCTTGTTGTTGCATAATTTCTTCAATAATCTTAGCTTGCTCTGAACCCACACTCACAACATATGAACCCTTAATTGAAGCTCTATCCTGCTGTCCCCATGCATAATTAGTCTTGACTACTTGCTTCATATGCTCATTAATCCTTTCAAAAAGTTGATCTAGAAACATGTCCCCATGATAGGGTCAGCACAAACCTAACTATTCTGATCAAGGGCATGGTAGAAGATCTCCACCAAGGCATTATCAACTATCTTGTGGTCAGGGACGCTCCTTAGAAATTTAGTAAACTTGTCCCATGTAGTGCTTATCAAATCACCAGGAAGTTACTCAAAGTAGTTAATCAGATCCTTCAACTTAAGCTTCTTCGATCTAAGGAAGTACCTCTCCGAAAATTCCTTTTGCAAATCTGACCAACTAGTGATTAAACTCTATGGGAGCTCAAATACCTATAATGCATCATTACCCATAAGATACAATGGGAAGACACGTAGTTCCATAACACCCCTAGATAGATTCAGTATTCCCATCATACTTTTACAAATAAATGCCACATTATGCAAGTGGATCCTCTGATGGTAAGCCCACAAATAACCCAAGGTTCTAAAAAATCTAAAGCAACCCACTAGAGATTGTGAGCTTTTGTTTATCGATAGTGGTGGCAGCATAATAACTTTCGTCATATCAATAGCCATGGGGTTCAACCTGTACTGATTCACTAGTAAGCATTGGTACTGAACTCCCGAGGCTGTGGAATATCCTCCAAAAGAGGTGGGTTCTCATTCTTATCATCATCATCATCATTATCTTGGTTCAAGGCTACATTGGCAGTGTTGTTGGCATTTTCTTGGGCCATTCTCCTTATAGTTTGGTAGATTTCTGGATTTAGTAAAGTTAAGGGATTGCCTTGACTTTGAGTGTTGGGCATACACTACTTGTACGCGTTGCAAAGAAATAAAAATAAAAATAAAAGTAAAGTAAAGGGAACTAAAGATTAGCACTCAAATTACTTAATGAATAAACCTAAGTTTAGCCATATCCCCCGATAACGATTCCAAAATCTTGTTGTTGCCCAAGCTACACCTCCCTTTTTAGGATAAAGTAGTCATTGTTAACATATAAAACCACCTAACCAAGGTTAAGGGTGGAAACTACAAGGAATACGTAGACTCAAGACAAATTCACCACAAAGCAATCCAAATAGTCAACCAACTCAATTCCCCAAGGGGGAGGGTATTTGAAATAATCAATAAGAAAATAAACTAAACTAACTATTACAAGAGACAACCAATAATAGAGAGCAACAAGCATATAGTGTTCCCCATGATTCCCGAACTTAATATATCACCAGATAACCCAATTCTTATCTAGAGTATAGCATGCAAGATGGTAATTTAAATTCACCAATCCCTTTAGTCAAAGGTGAGAGGCGAATTTCACCATGCTACTTGTCCCATCTCCATAGTGTGCAATACTGACTATTACCTAGAAGTCCCAGATTTTCTCTTGGCCCAGTTCATTTGATTAGATGAGAACACTTCAATCAAATCCTGTTAATCAATCTTTTTTTCTATTCATTGCTACCTTTGTCCAGTCAGTAACACTAGTCGGTTCTAATGTTGGCCACCACTAGAAAACAAGCAACACGAAGAGAATTGATTAATACATGCATATACTCTAGTTGTGGATTTAGATACTCATGCTATGTGTAGGTGAAGAAATTATGAATTGAGAAAATATAATTAAATGCTTACACAATTGAATTGAAGTCAATCAAATCTAATATAGATAAGAATCACAAGACTGAAGATCAAATTTACCCACAAGTGTTTTCTCACTATCTTCTCTCCGAAGTATTGAGTTGTTTAAGTACAAACCCTAAAACTACTGAATAATGATGTCCCCCCTCAAAAAAATAACCTAAAAGAACTATTTATGATAATTACTATTATGTCCTAAACAAAATAAAAGAACTAGTCAACAAACTCCACGAAAGGTCTCTGCTACTCATACTGTCTTTCATGTCTAGTAGCCTGGGTCTCGTTGCCAGCTCCTGGGATTTTGGACTTCTCTTCCATGAAACAACTTCACAACTCATAAAATGATCTAGGACTTGTACTGCGCGTTCGTAGGCTTCAACTTCATCAAATTGTCCCTCTATGGATCGTAGAGCAGTATACGAGTCATAGAGGATGTCTAGTGACAAATTCCAGTGAAGATGATTTTTGTAGATCAGCTCAACGAGATTTGCATATAAGTTATAGAGCATTCTACAAGTCATATAGATAGGGTTTTTCCAAATTATAGCCAATATGTATTCTGACAAATCTAAACACAAAAACACATAAAACCTACAAATATCACATTAATAACACAAAAAATTCTAAGTTTTTTTTAAGAATCAATAGTGTTTTATGTTGACAACATATCAATCTGCCCTAAAGCCAACTATGGTATTGTAGGCCTTGAACATCCTGGATTTTGGCTGAATCCCTAGAAATTGTTATATTAACTGCAAATTTCTTATTATTTTGAGTTGTTGATGTTGTCTGAAATAGGATCTCTGTAGAAAGAATGTTAAGCCTAGTAGTTATAAATTATTTTTATCTTAACTTAAATCTACTTTATAGTATAGTAAATCAGACTTCCCTTATCTTGTAGATACCCAAAGACGAGAAAAGAGAAGAAGTGCTTCAATGGCTGGTCCCAAATCCAATGAGGTCTCACAAAATATAGCAGAAGAAGATTTTTCAATACACGAACCTAGAGGGGAGTAGAAGTGTTTGTGAGAGTGTCTATTCTGGTAGAAGAAAGTCATTGGATAGGTAGGAATTTAGCTTGCTGAGCCTTAACATAAGTTGTCTTTTGAAGTTAGTGACAACGTAGAGGTCCTTTTCCATGATAGTGACATGAAAGGGTGTTGGTTCAGGTGTAAGGTCCTACAACTAGCCAAAAACATTTGAAAGTTTAATATGATGATATCCTGGATTGTGATGGTCTTAAAAAGCTCGAGGTATCTTAAGCACTGTGATTATAACTAAAATTTATATGATATAACTTATTATCTATTTTTGTATATTGACTTGTCCAATCTCTTTCACCTATTTCCTCATTACCTTTGCTTGATTTATAGGAATGGATTCCTTTCGACGAAGTTATAGCTTCTGATAAATTGGCCATAAGATGCATAGGATACCTCATAGTTTAGCCCTGGCCTTGGGAGGATTCTTCTCATTATTCTTTTGAAGTAGGTGTTGCAGTTGATGCTTGGTGGTTTGATAAGTGGTGGGAAAGTGTTGTTACTGGATTTGATGTCTATGGAAGAGATTATCTTTAGGTTTACCTACTTCGTAAGAAATAACAGTCCCTAAAAACTTAAAAGTTTAAACAGAAATAGAAAACAAGAATAAATGGAGAATTCTTCCTTATCAGTTGATTCATCGAAACATTGCATAAGGATAACTTAACAACCAATGGATGTAAATAGGAGTCTAATTATTTTCACTTCTTACTTGAATCCATATGCCTAAGCTCAACATTTTGTCTTAAATTGAACTTTTAACTCAACAGTGGAAAAAGTTCTAAAAGGAAGCCTCACTTCTAGCTAATTTGTTGTCTGAAAGTTTAAATGGTCTATATTAGTCATAGACTGATGCACAAAGTT
>JAOTQJ010033678.1:0-15776 GCA_025642045.1 Solanum sejunctum
ATATCAAGAAAAAGTAGATAGTGTCCTCGAACTTGAGGACTCACCAAAGCTTATCTTCGTAGGATCTCACTAGCCACATGGAGGATGATCAAGAGTAGCTCTGGCTCCTACATAGTAATATTATGTAGGCATAGAGTATGCATTAGTACATTTGAATGTACTAAGTATGTAAGATGCAATGCAACAAGACATAAGTCATTATAGTAAAAATGCATAATAATAGACAATAGATAACGTAATTTCAATATGGTATGTATGATCAATACTTGAAATAAAATATGCTTATAAATCATTCAACTTGCATAACATGTAGTAAATATGTGGGAAGACACCTCAACTGATAAAGGGTAAGACCAAGCGAGCAACAACTTGGAATCCCAATGATTACCCCTCATCGGTAAAGAGGTGGTAAACTTTCCAAGGCAAATCATACTTCACCTTACGAGAGCTCATCCCCTTTCGAAGAAGCAATACCCTTATGGAAATCCATCCTATTTTGGAAAAGATTTTATGAGAAACTTCGCCTTATGGGAGCTTCTCCCATTTTGGAAAGAATTTCAAGAGAGAGTGCACTAAATGGATCCACTAGTAAAGCAATGGTAAAGTATACTCCTACATTGGCATATAGTTTGAGGTAAAGAATATGAACCCATGAAGCTAGTCCATACTACATCCAATCTATCAGTGCTAAGCCTAATCCCATGGAATAATTGACATAGGGACTTAAGCCAAGGCCTTTTTTTCATTCTATCATGCCTATCTATGTGACTCCCGACTCTAGTTCTATTATTTGATACTCGATTTGGCTAGACACCCTCCCCCCTCCACCCACTTCTATTTCTTGTATGCCCCAAAGCCAGCCAACCAGATTTTTGAGACCCTTTCTTATTCCCTCACCCAATCTCATGAGAAGCAAGTCCAGTAGGCCCTGCCTTAACAATTTGTAAAAAACATGAAAACATGACATGATTAGCTCTAAAACATCTTTGACCTCTAATGGTGAGCTTAAATTTAAAACAAAAGAATAGATCATCATCAAACATTACCTTTGCATTAACATCAATGGCCTACAAGAGGTAAAATCTTTAAAAAAAAAAAGGGCTTAATTCGTCATTTACAACATCATAGACATTTTCATGAATTCAATACATTTTTGAAAGCCCAAAATCATCATAAAGTCGCTTGACTCATAAATCATGTAATAGATAATCAATAACTCTAAGAATCCTTGTCAAAATATTTTATCAAACACTTGGTGGGTATATAATACTTGTGTAAAATCATGCAATTCAAGAATCTACAATATAAGAAAACTTTATGCAAATCAGCCCACCAACATATAATAAAACCCTCAAATAGAATACCTTGAAATCCATCATCAACTCTCATAGTAGATCATAGTTTCATAGCTCAAAACATGCATAGTTTCAATAGACAAAACTCATTCATAGTACAAGCTTGAAATAGATAGTCGCATATATTAAATCAACATTTCATAAAACCCCAACATAATTTATACTCATAATCTATAATAGAATATACCCATAGATAATACAACTTGAAAACATGCAATTTCATAAAAATGGAGATTGGGCTCCATGGGTGAAAGGACCCAATGGATAAAAACCAAGTATTCTTGAAGTATACTTGAAGGTGACTTGAAGCTTGAATGGAGTTCTTGAGATCCAGAATTAAGCTGAGACACTTGAATTTGGATGGAAATTTTTGAAAAAATGGATAAGAGTTTTAAGGAGGGATTTTGAGTGATAAGGAGTTGAAAAATGGCTAAGTATGGGATATTTTACGTGTAAAAGGGCATGGGGGCATGACTCCAATGCCTTAGGCCAAAATAGAAAAATTAAGAAAGTTTTAACACTGATCCATAATAGATGCGCGTCGCGGAACCATCATGCACCATTACTATCCCAAAAAATTTTACAAAAATTATTTTTTGCTATGGGTCTTCTAAAATTTGAGTTATACCCATTTCTCGCTCAATTTTCCCTGATCAAGAATATAAAATTAGATTTTTGATATCACGCACGGATTTTGAGATTTATAAAAATCTTATTATTGGCATTTTCGAAGCACTTTTTTGGGGATGTTTCAAATCTCTTCATTGATCTTAGCTTGCTCTGAACAAATACTAACAGCACACGAGCTTTTGGTAGATGCTTTGTCTCTTTGCCCCTATGCACGAATAGTCTTTGACCACTCTCTCCATCCTTTCTGAAATCCTTGCGAATGGCTGATCTAAGAATATATCCCCCATAATTGTATCACCACAAGCTAGACTGTTTTCATTAAGGGAAATCTAGAAGATATCCACAAAGGCATCATCAACAATCTTATGGTCTAAGACACTTCTCAAACACTTAGCAAACCACTCTCATGTAGTACTAATCTAGTCATCAGGAAGTTGCTCGAAGTTGTTTATCTGATCTTTCAACTTGAGCTTCATCGACCTCGGGAAGTGCCTCTCTGAAAAGACCCTCTATAATTCAGTCCAACTGGTGATCAAAACCTATGGGAGCTCAGATAGAGATAGTGCTGCATTACCCATAAGAGACAATAGGAAGACACGTAGTCCTACAGCATCCATTAAAAGATTTTGTGTTCCCATTACACTCTTGCAGAAAAATGCAACGTTGTTAGATGGCTATGAGGATCCTCCGATGGTAAACCCGCAAACTACCCACGGTTCTACATCATCTGAAGCAACCCACTCGAAAGCATGAACTTTATGCCAGCTGGTAGTTATGGCAACATAATAGCTCCAGTCGCCTCCATAGCGATAGGATTCAACTTATATTGGTTTCCATTAATAAGCATTGATAATTAAATCTTATGGTTGTGGAGCAATGTCCTCAAGAAGAGGTGGATTCTCATTATCAAAATTCTCTTTCTCATTCCTTTTTAGGGCTGCATTGGTTGCACTGTTGGCGTTATCTTGGGGCCATTCTTCTCAATATTTCCTGGATCTCAGGGTCAAATGGAGTCAAGGGGCTGCCTCGACTTTGCAAGTTGGGCATAAATTACACATAAACCTTGCAAAGAAACAAAAAAACATAAAAAACTTAAAATGAAAGACATAAGGACTAATACCCAAATCACTTTGAATTAACCAAGTTTAGTCGTATTCCCCACAATAGTGCCAAAATCTTGATGTCGCCCCAACCTCTTTATTAAGGATTAAGTAGTCGTTGTCAAGAAATAGAACCTAACCAAGGTTAGGGTCGAACCCACAGGGAATACATTGACTCAGATGAATTCAATTAATGCAATTCGAATGAATAACCAACTTACTTCCCCAAGGGGGGGTTTTGTAGTAAGAAGGAAGAAAGTATCACCGAATAATCTAATTCTTTTATAGTGTGTAGCATGTAGGATGGTAAGTTAAGTTTACCAAACCCTTTGGTCCAGTCGAGAGGCATATTTTACTATGTGACTTGGCCTATCTGTGCAATGTGACAATAATAACTCTTACCTATTAGTCCTAGTACAACCTTGCCTTGGCAAAGTTCAATTGATTAGATGAGAACATATCAATTGAATCTTGTTAATTAATCTTTTTTGCTATTCATTACTACCTTAGTCTAGTTAGTAAGACTAGGCGGATTCTAATGTTGGCCACCACTAGAAAACATACAAAATGAAGAGAGTTAATTAATACATGCATGCACACTTTCCAAGAGTTATGATTTATCCCATTTTGCCTTGTCTTCATGGTTCCCACAACCCTAGTTGTGAATTTAGCTACTCATGATTTATGTAGATGCAAAACCTATCAATCAGAATAACATAGTAGAGAACTTACACAATTGAATTAAGCATAAATAAATTCAAACTTCAATGAGAATCAAAAGATTAGAAGATCAAATGAAAATACAAGTGTTTCTCAAAACTCTCAAATATTTTCTCTATGCTACCTCACTATTTTTGTCTCGAATTGGTCTAACTCCCTAAGAAAAATAACCTAAAAACCTATTTATAACGTTTAAAATACAAGTCCTAAACAAAGTAGGATAGCTAGGTCAGCATGCCTCAAGATTAGTTTTACAGGCCATATTGCATTCCATGTCTCATAATTGGACTCTCGTAAACTGTTGATACAAAAATGGACTCTCGATCTATAACACCCCTCTATGGCTCGTAACGTGTTCTACAACCCGTAAGGGGGTTTCGTCTGATGAAACTTTAGAAAGTCCTTCTCTAATCCTCAAGAAACAAAATATGATCTATGACTCATACAATAGTTCACGACCCATCTGCATGTTCGTAGAACAAACATAAGAAAACTAGCCCCTCACTGGAATTTTCTACGAAACCTACTTCACGCTACGTAGAATGAACTACAACCCAAAACGAATCTTGTATATCACCAAAATCAGTAACTTCTACATTTTCTCCCAAAAATCAATGCCAACCCTAGAATCCTGCAGAGCACAAAAACACATAAAACCCACTAATATCACATTGAGAACACACAAAATTTCAACTTTTAAGCATCCAAAGTGATGTATTTTTATAGCACATCAATCCACTAGGCCTACAGCCTCCAACATCTCATAACTCAAGGTAAGGAGCTTATATGCATCCTCTCTCTTACCACCCTAGAGCTGGGGTGGTTTCATCTTCTGAAATTGCTCATATCTCTATTGATCATTTGTTGCCAATACCAGCTAATGAGTAACCTGGGCTGGAGGAACCATCTATTTTGGTTTATCAAATGACACATGAGGAGGCATATAAGGTTTCTGGCCCATTTAAGTAAAATGATCTACCCCATGCTCATCAAACTAATGATGTTGCTCTAGCACCTGAGGAGGGAGAACAACATCCCTACTCGGTCCTTATGGTACACCTCAAGAAATATTATCAAGCATGCACATTATCTTCTCAAGAGTTCCTTGAAGAATAATAGTATCCTTGGCCTCTAGACGAGCCTGGTGCTACCTAGGCTCAATTGGATGCTCAGATGAGATACCTCTATCATAAGCTCTCATAGGTGCTAAAATACAGGCATGTCCTTAGCCTCTTCCTCATTCTATAGCTCTACCTCTACATCTACCCTGTGTTGGGGCTTAACAATAGCTTTACGAGATAGCTCATTAGTTCTGTTATATATTAAGATATAGTCATAGCTATGTGCAAAAATAATAGAAAATACTCAATAAACCCCACAAAAACTATGTGCGACAATGATTGAAAAAACAAACAGAAATTTCCTAACAGTCTGTATAGCTTCTCCAAGATAATTAATGGATGTCTCCGCACCAATCCTTAAGACTCTACTCGCATGGACTTCTACCATGTGAGACTTATGAATCTGTGGCTTTGATACCAAATTGTCACCATCCAAAAATGGGGATGATGGCACTAGTCTATCCCACTAAGGCAAGTTAGCCAAACCTATACAATTCAATACAAAATACTAAAAGCTAAAGAAAAATCTAAAAAATAGGACAAGTACTAGATAATTAGGTCGACAACCATCCGAAGACTGGTGTCGCATGTAGAAATTACTAAACAATAATAATCAAAGAATCTACGAGTTTGAAATGTGTAGTATTGAAATAGAATATAAAAAATTGAAGAATCCCTGAGAGTCTACTGAGGAGACAAGCAACAATCTCTCAAGGGGATTCTGAAGCTCGATCCTAACACCAGAAGAAATCCAACAAGATGGACCGAGCTCATAATCTACAAATCTTGTAGCAAGGGATGAGCACTAATCAACAAGTACTCAATAAGATAATCTAAACATATGTAAAGCATACAAAATGAAATACTCCTTACATACCAACCACATGCTGCCGAACTTTACATCTGTACTTAGAAAAATCCAGCACAATAATAACAATATAGATATGTGAACTATACATCAATTAGTCTCAACAACTGCCATAAGATATAGATCAAATATATAATAATGTCTGAATATACAACTCGAATATACGATGAATATATCAAGGAAGTTTCAAATAATCAATAGATACAGTCTAAGCGTAATCATCTCACAATCCAATCTTAGTAACCAAAACAAATTACAAGCATATAGTATAATGATATGAGATGAAATGAAATTCTATAAAATGAAATGACTCAATGCAATGTCCAAAAATAATGATAATGTCTATCCTACGATACACATCTGCTAATATAATCAGTCTAGAACTCATGGGGGACATATCTATCTATGTACCTTCTCAGAGCTTGAGGGCCATCCCCAGTATAATCAGTGTCATATACCATGACTTGTATGGCTCGTCCCTTATTTTATATTAGAGTTACATGTCATGGCTCATGTGATTCGACTCTTATTTCTCATCAATGTTACATGCCACGGCTTATGTGACCCATCCCCTATTTCTTATCAGTGTTTGATAAGTGGAACTCAGTCACAAATGCACTTCAACAACATGGACTTATGATGCAATAATAATGAGTGTATACAAAAATCCACTTTACAATATATACATCAATTTGAGTCAAATATCACAATAAACAAGGCATAATGATTTATGTGTTCCATGCCTATAACTGATTCTCTAACCCAAAAGTGAAACTCAAAAACAATATCTTCAATGCCAACAATGATCAAACACAGCAGGATCCACATTCTCATACCAAAAGTGATTCTCAATATCGGAATATAAGTCAATAAGTATCAATCTCAATCTTTCACTTTCATATCATAAAGGAATTTCACATTTAAATCAAATTCACACAATCTACCAAGTTTAACTTAATCAACAACAATTACCCTATCATTACAAACCACAAGCAAAGAAAATATAGTGTTCAAGTAAGTTTGAAAAGATTTAGGAATCTACTTGACTCAAATAACAGCCAAATCAAGCAAATATTAGAGCTTGTCCCCTTGAATTCGCATCCGAAATGTCACAATCTAGCAAAATATGAATTCACAATCTCAATACGATGCTAATGACAGTAAAACTAAGTAATTTGGGTGAAAAGAACAAAATAATCAAAAATTCCATGCCAAAAAAAGTTCTCGAAATCTAAAAATTATCACATGAAAATATTCCTCAAGTAATAAGAAAATCAATAGTGAAAATCATTTCGAAAATAGAGTTGAAATGAACTCATAATCACCACTTTTCAATCAAAAATCAATATCCGAACAAACTCCAGTTTTTCAAATTAAAAAGCTACCAATTTCATGTTAAAATTACAAATTAATTAATAAAAATTGAAGAACAGTTAGAAACACATTATCCAATGATTTTGTCCTAAAAATGTTTGAAGAATCCCTCTAAAATCGAGCTTGGAATATTAACAATTGAGAAAAATGGTGGAATCCATCACTTAAAACATTAAACACTACCCAGGTCATTTAATACTTTGTGGACTCGGGTTGAGGCCCCCAAACATAGAGGGAAAAACAACTAAGCCTCCACAAATGTGGGGTGGGGCCCCGTTAACACGGAGAGAATTACAAATTAACCTCTGTGAACATAGAGTGGGCCCAAAAATGTAGAGCTCAAAGCAAAACACCTCCACGGACGCAATGGTCAATCCTGCGAATGCGGTGTACATTTTGGACTATACCTGATTGCAATCCACTAGTAATTTTCAAAACTTGGAACAATCACCCTGGGTTCTTTCGGAACTCGGTATATACAAACCAAACATGTAACTCTATCAGAAATGATGTTCCAGACTCAATGGAATTATTAGAACTTGATTTTGAGGTCTTCTTGACCCGAAATCCGAGAAAACTCATTAAATCTTGAAATACTTAAAACACCTTTGAAAACTCTAAAAATTACAACGAAATTGTTTCTAGCGTTAACTTACCATACGAAATCACTGCAACTGTTAGACTTCCAATTAGAGCTTCCGAACTTCGAATATTGATCAAAGTCAAACTATGATCCAAATTCAACTAAAATTACAACTTTGAATCCAAAATTTTTGTTTTAACTCCAAATTTAATTATGTCAATTCTCCTTGACTAAATTCCGCATTTCGAAACCAATGGAATTGACAAAATTGTATTCTGATGCTCGAATCTCAAAATGATATCAAAACTCAAAATTTCAAATTTTAAACATTTAAAAATTCTTTCTTTAGCAAAATTTTAACTTTTCACAAAAATTTCAAGATTCAACTTTTCAACACACCCAACATGACTCAAAGCATCTTTTAGAGATAGCAAAATGGTAACTTAATTGAAAATACCAAAAATGACCTTCAGGGGTCATTACAGTAACTTATATGATCATTAGTTCTTGTAACTCTTATGGTTATTAATTCATTGCAACTCATATGATCATTGATATTTTATAACTTATGTAACCACTAAGTCATGTTCTACCTCATTATGCCTTGTAACTCATGTAAGGTCTAACATAATTACTTCATTAATTTACTAATATTATTATCCACTTTATTCTTATTTGAAATAAGAAAGACTTTTTCACCTATAAATAGAAATATTTCTTCCTTTATGAAGGACATATACAAGAAAAATGTGAAGTCTGGAAAATATTGTAGTACATAGTGAAATATGCAATAGTAAAAGAGAGAGTTGGGACAAAGAAAATATTCTAAGTCTTCAATCATATTCACTATATAAAAGAGATAAATTGTATGTTGAATAAATGTGTTCTTTTTCTGGAGCTTTGGACTCTTCAACTAATCAAAAGTTATTTGAGTCATACAATGTTATTAGACTATTGCATCCAAGACGGGATAAGTCAAGGGTATTACTGTTGAATCGGTTTAGTATGATGACCAATAGCAAAAGCAATGGTCAAGTCTAGAAAATAACAAGTTTTAGTCCGAGTTAGGTTTGCATTTAATCCCATTATGCTTCAAAAGTTATATGTTTGATATTATATATGTATTCAACGAAGTTAAGTTTATGATATGAATTTAACATGTATACTTACACTCATGTTAGAACAAAGTGCTCTCTTTATCATCGCAGCTAATATGAATCATCCCATTTCTCTGGTGATAAGAGAATAGTTGACGATTGTTATTTTTGCATAATATGCTTCTATATTTTTAGGATATTACCCATTTTAGAATGAAGAAACCAGAACGGTAGCCTTTTATTTTCTTACTGAAATGGCGTGTGTTGGACTTATTTTTTTAGTGAGTGAAACAATAGAGGATGGCAGACTATTGGACGAGGAGTCTTCAAATACAGTTGTATGCTTATCCTTCTCAATCTTATCCCTATTGCATTTTATAGTTCGTTAAAGAGAAAATACATCATTATCCTGCTAAACTTCAATCATTTTTTGAAGTAGACAACTAAAGTTTGCGGAGACCCACTTACCTCACAAAACTATTTAAATCCACAATAAATACATCATTTTGACCCATTTTCACAACAATTGTAATTTCACATTAGCAAAGCATGTGAAAGAGTAAAAATGCACTCCCAAACCAATGTAAAAGTGACAGATGACATTGTCATACCAATGTGAAAATAAACACACTTTTCTTCTTTTCCAAAATCATCATTAATGGCTGCTGAGAGCTTTAATTGACAGCCAAAGCTGGTTCCTTTACTATGGTGAAGTTAATTCCTTTACTGTATACTCTATCATCAAGTTCTAGCAATCTATCTTGAAGCCTTCTATTGAAAAAATTAGCTTAACAACAATATAATACTTGGCCAATATAGCACCTAAATTTACCCTTCATCATAGACATTTAAATCCACTTTCGTTCATATAGTTTTTCAAAATCCAAAGGATAAAAGAATCTACCCCTATGTAGGGGTGAACAAAATAAAACCAAAAATCGAACCAAACCGCAAATCAAGTCAACCCGAGAAAAAAAATTCGACTAGTGGTTTTATTTGACTTGGTTTGGTATTGACGAAAAAACTCAACTATATTTGGGTTGGTTTAATTTTGATTTTAAAAAATCAATTCGAGGCTAAACCAACCCGACATCATATATATATTTGTCCTCTTAACATATTATTTTTAATTTGACTTGAAATTTCGGATGATCTAATAAAGATTATAGTTCATAGATATTAGTAGGGATAATTACTTTTTA
Organism: Solanum sejunctum; assembly: GCA_025642045.1. Taxonomy (NCBI): domain Eukaryota; kingdom Viridiplantae; phylum Streptophyta; class Magnoliopsida; order Solanales; family Solanaceae; genus Solanum; species Solanum sejunctum. The sequence continues at coordinate 10,051 of JAOTQJ010033678.1, forward strand.
AAATTTCTTTTATAAAATATTTACTATTTTTTAATATATTTTTTAATTTATTATCTGGATATACCATATTTAGAAAATATGTATCATTTGTAGTAACTATACGATACATTAAAAGTGAATTATATATATAATCTCTCTCTCTCTATATATATATTATAAATGTACTACATTTATTTAGGTAATTTTTTTTATTATATGTTAAAAATGAATTATGCATATTACATAGATGTATCATGTATTATACTATGTATAAAAATGAATTTACATGCAATATAGATGTATTGCAAATGTCTTAAAATGTATTAGACTTATTTTGAAAAAAAATCTAAATTATATATTTAAAGTGAATTATACATATATTAAGATTACTTTATAAAGCTATAAATGGTAAATAATTTTAAAATATGGTATATTCAGGTAAGTTTTCTATATTAGTAACTCTAAAACTCAAATCAAAGTTCAAATCAATTCAAATACTTACCAAAAAAATTAATCCAACATTAAGAATGACAATAATAATGAATATTTGTCTTTAGTTTTATATTGGGTTAAATAATTAAAAAACATAAACTAATTTTAATTTTTCTTCAATGTTTGCACATGTAATTAATAAGTCTTATTACACTTATTTTAACATGAATTAATACTTTAAAGTTATTGTAGTTTCATTATAACTTATTTTAGTATAATTTGGTACTTTAAAATTATGATCATCTTCATTACGACTTATTTATTTGTAATATTTATTTATCGATCTCATTATTATTTTTTTATTGAATATTTTTGTATCTTCACTAATAGCATATTTTGTATTTTTTCTTAAAAAATCTTAGATATTTGTATTTTAGTAGGACTAAAGAAATATTTGAATCATAAATTAAAAAATTATATGTTTTTATAAATACTTTATCAAAAAATTAGAAAACAAAAACTCAAAAACACGAGAATTTTAAAAAAAAGGGTCTAAAAATTTGAGAAATTTAAAAAAAAACCGGAAAACCCGAGAAACCCAAAAAAATCCGACGAAATCCGAGGTTGAAAACCCTGAGTTTTACTGGTTTGATTTGATTTTTGTATTTAAAAACCCAACACAAATGGTTTGGTTTGATAATTAAATAATCTAAACCTACTCGGTCCATGAACACCCTTACCCCTATGAATTCATAAAAAAGTGAAATTAGAACTCAAAGCTATTTTTGATTTTGAAATACCCACAAAGCTAAACAGGATAATTCCTGGGGAGAAAAATTGCAATCATACACCAAATTAACAACAAGAAAGATGTGAGATCCAGGTTACAATATGAGCGGGTCAGGACTTTATCCAACCATTACTAAATGGGTAGAAAAAAATAATTAAATATATTATTTTATTTGAGAGTGAGACACGTGCGCACTCTTTGAGGATAAAACTGGTGTAAAAAGGGTGTAAATATTGCAATTGAAAAATAGTTTCGTGGGGAAACAGAACCCCTCACAAACTTTAGGTGTCTATTTCAAAAAACGATTTAAGTTTAGGAGGGTAATGATGTATTTTCTCTTCGTCAAAAAATTAAAATTTGACTTAAAAATACTTACTCTATCAGTATAAAATTTAGAATCGAAATCAATTTTCTTACGATTTATTCTAGTTATTAGTACTCCCTACTCTATTCATTCTAGTCATTACTCCCAGAGCTATCTATGGTAGAGTTAGATTTTTCTAACATTTGAATTTTTTTCCAATATTCTTAAATTGCAGTGTGATCAGTAGAGATGTGCAAAAATTGAATTGACCGACAAACTAAATCAAAAAAAATTTAACTTGATTATTGTTATCGGGTTAATGGGTTTTTAATAGTTTTACAAAAAATAATTATCGGACTATTGGCTTGATTTTGATTTTTAGTATTGAGTTATTGGGTAAACTGATAACCTATTAAAACTTTAATAATTTACTATTTTATCACTTTATAAATATTAAATAGTAATAATTTAACATCACTTGAAACTAAATCGATACTCATAAGTCATGTATTTATTCAATTACAATGTATAACTATTTTTGTTGAAAAGTAAATTAGAATATGAGGTCAAATATAGCATATATTAAGTTTTGGTGCTCAATTGATTTATTTGTTTTAATGTATCTTATCATGATTCTAAGTGTCATAATTTGACTAAGTCATTTTTAAACAAATTCGTGGGATGACTTACCACCGAATGAGGGATTGTGGTTGGTTCGGTAAGAAACCCTAGAAGCAACCCTTTGTCCCATTAACTATGTGCCATCACAGGAGCCCTTGTAGACTAGGTTAGCGGATCCACGTAGGTTATTTATATTATTTAACGATGCATGCCAAGTGATGGAGTTTCACCCGGCAAGTGGTCTCCACGTGCCAACATAGGGAGTTATGTTGGATTCCATATAGTAGCTCAGATGATCTTATATGTAGGTTAAGGTCCACTCCCATAACTTTATGACTCTATGATACGGTCTGACTACATATGATATTTCATACATTGATTCTCATTCATATTGAGCGATATTCCTTGTACATGTTTAAGCTCATGTTTATGTACTTTCACGCCTTATATATGTGTTTTACTTATGAATGATGACTTTACAATTTCATGTTTGCATTGCATCTCACATACTTAGTACATTCCAAAAGTACTAATGTATATTTTACCTGCATGATTTAATGTAGGGACAGGTACTCCTCCACCAGCTCGTGGCTAGTTTTCAAGCATCCGAGACTAATACTTTTGTGGTGAGCCCTTAGTTTGGGTCTCTATCATTTTTCATTCTTGCTTTGTAATTGAGATATTGATGTATATGTTATCTTTTTGAGGCTTTTATATTCTATGTTGTTTATATATAAAGTCTTTTTTATTTGATGGAGACTGACCGTTACCGGTTTCGTCCATCCGTGGTTTTAGTAAGTATGATTTATGGACTTATTTTGATGTTTTCTTTTTAATGTTGCTTCATTTTCATAATATGTCCCCATAAACCTTCCTCCATTTTACTTTCACAAATGTTTAATTAATTCCTATGAATGCTTGGTATTGAAGATGACTTGGGTGAGGTGCCCTTGGTATCTCATTCACTGTGTAACAACTGAACCTAGGTTGGGTAGTTACAAATTTAATATCAGAGTACGAGGTTTTAAAATATTCCTTGGATGTCCATTTATACCACATCGATTAAAGTCTCATTCAAGGTTGTGAAGTGTGCCACTATCTTGAGTGAGAGGCTATGAGACAGTTTAGGAAAGTCTTTTGTTCTTTCTTGTTCATTCCATGTCTTTAGAGTCAACTAAGTTTTTTCTTATCACTAATGATGATCTCCTTGATTGTTTCTAGATCATGTCATCAAGAGAGTCCCACACAAAAGAGGCACTTTTGAGCTATAAGTTCCTCCACTTCAACAAGAAATGTAGAGTCCAATCCACCTTCACCATGTTGGCCCAAGATTGGCTAACAAAGCCAATAGGGAGCCCTCCGGAGTTCCATGGTTCAATGATGACCTCCGAAAGAGGACTTCATTAATTTTATTGACGAGGCCTGTCGGATAATAGCGATCATAGGTATCTCTTCTGAGCAAAAAGATGAATTGGTGGCTTACCCACTCAAAGGGGTAGCTGAAATATGGCACGAGCAAAGGGTGGATGAGAGGGGCCAAGAACCGGGTTCTATTGGATAGGAAGAGTTCAAGTGCGCCTTCTTGGATTAGTTCTTCCCAATTTAGCTAAGAGAGGTCAAAGTTCAAGAATTCATCAACCTCAAGCAAGGGTCCTTGAGTATAAGGGAGTCTGCTCTCTAATTAACTAAGCTTTCCAAGTATACTCCTTTTATGGTTGTAGATCTGTAGGCCCGTATGAGCAATTTCATCTCTTTTGTATCTGATTTGGTGTCCAAAGAGTGTAAGACAACAATGCTAGTACAGGAGATAGATATCTCCTGATTGATAACCTATGTAGAACAAATAGAGGAGGAGAAGATAAGGGAAGGGCAAGGGAGTCCAAAAGCGCTCGGGTAGAGGGTGGGGGAAATTCCCACCAAAGGGGTGGGGGTCACAAGTTCTAAAGTTGCCTAAAAGAAGGTGGACAAGGATCTACCAACACTCCTTCTCCCTGTACTACTAACAACAAGGGGGTACCTTCTAAGCCCCAAACCTCAAATTACCCTAAGTGTGGAAGGCTCCACAAGGGAAAGTTCTTAGTCTGTTCAAATGCTTGCTTTAAGTGTGGGAAGCTTTGACATCATGCTAAGGATTGTAGGAGCAGTGATGCAAGTCCCAAAATCCAAGGATGGCAAGTTCAAGGTGCCCAAAGGAGCCATCATTTTTATGCTCTCCATAGTCATCAAGAGATTAAAGAGGCTCAAGTCATAATTACCGATATGTTGAGAGTTTTCAATTTTGAAGCTTATGCCCTAATAGACCTGGGATCTAATTTGTCATCTGTGACTCTATTTCTTGCTAATTAATTTCATATATGTCCCAGAGTCCTTCATGAGTCCTATGAAGTAACTAACCCTTTAGGAGAGTCCATTATTGCTCGAAGAGTCTATAGAAATTGTCCTATCTCTATTTTGCATAAATGGGTCTCCTGTGATCTAGTTGAGCTTTCCATGGTTGATTTTGACATAATACTTGGGATGGATTGGTTGTATTCCTCTTATGCCTCCTTTTGTTATAGAACCCATAGAGTCAAGTTTTCATTCCCAAATGAGTAAATTCCTAAGTGGGAGGGTAGTAACTCTTCATGTAGAGGTTAGTTTATTTCTTTCTTAAATGCCTAGAAAATGATCACTAAAGGATGCATCTATCATCTAGTAAGATTTAAACATGTCACTTCTAAAGTCACTTTCCTTGAGTTGGTCCCTATTGTGAATGAGTTTCTCGATGTCTTTTTGGATGAGCAATCGATTGATCCTCCTGAAAGGAAAATAGACTGTGGCAAGATCTCCAATCGGACACTCAACCTATCTTAATTCCTCCGTATAGATGGCTTCTGCAAAGTTGAAGGAAATAAAGGATCAATTGAAGGATTTATTGGAGAAGGCTTGACTTAGGCTTAGTAGGTCTCCAAAGAGTGCTTCGATTTTGTTTATGAGGAAGAAGGATGAGTCACTCCATATGTTCATAGATTATTGATAACTTAATAAGGTTACTATCAAGAACAAATACCCACTCCTGAGGATAGATGACTTGTTTGATCAATTGCAAGGGGCTACACACTTCTCTAAGGTCGACTTGAGATCCAGGTATCACCAACTGAATGTGAGGTAAATCGACATTCCTAAGATGGAGTGTCAGACTAGGTATGATCACTTCGAGCTTGTGGTGATGTCATTTGGTCTCACTAATGCACTTGCTATATTCATAGACCTTGTGAATAGGGTATTCAAGCCCTACCTTGACATGTTTGTAGTGGTGTTCATCAGTGATATATTAATCTACTTCAAAAGTGAGAAAAATCACATTGAGCACTTAAAGGTGGTGTTGCAAACCATAATGGAGTAAACACATTATGAAAAATTTGATAAGTGTGAGTTTTGGCCAAGTGAGGTTGTCTTCCTTGGGCATGTGGTATCAAGTGATGGTATTAAAGTTGATCCTAGGAAGATCGAAGTGGTGAGAAATTGTCCAAGGCCATTGACTCTGTTAGGACCCGCAACGTAATTTAAACCCCGAACGTCCTTAATTGGTTCGATTTAATAAAGTATTGGGACTTATGT
>JAOTQJ010033699.1:0-15774 GCA_025642045.1 Solanum sejunctum
TCTTGTAAGTAATAGAAGAAATTTTTTCTCTCAAATTTGTGTTTACCAATGCTCAATTGATCCTTTGGCTTCAACAAGTAGGAGACACAATCAGTCGTAGCGACCTATGGACATTTTGACTATGTCATTGAATCCGAAATGTCAAATTTTATAGCGTAGCAAAGTTCATTTGTGTGACAAGGTCCAAACAAATTTTGAGTACCCCATCAAAAATTTCAGTTTTGAAAGTTGTTATCTGGTGCACTCTGATATGTTCGAGGAGGTATACTATTTCGCCTTCGTGATCACGAGGTCCTAGCCTCATTTACGAAGGTGTACCATGTTGTACTTTGCAATCGCGAAACACTGTTCATCACGATCGCGGAGGTCATTTTTGTGGCCGATATATTTTAGTTCTTTGAGACAAATTTAGCATTGTTTTTGAGTTTTCAAAATGGAGTTGTCACTCAATTTAATCCCAAATCTAGTGTTTCAGAAGCCTAAGTTCAAGAAAAATTCACAAGGAATGCGTTGGTGAGTTTATAAACTTGATTAGAAGTTTGGTTTGAGGGAAAAATCAGTTATAGTTGCTTCATTGTGAATTTTCAGAATGGAGTTTTGGTTGATTTTTGAGGTGTGATAACTTGGGCTTTCGAAATCCATTTTTAGTGATCTTTAAGTTTAAATTAGATGAAACTACGCAAGAATCATTATGGTGATGTCAAAGTTGATCTCAGGCACTTCGTTCAAGAAAATATTGCAATTTTACTGCTTGTTCGGGTGAATTTTGGGATAGAATTCTAGGAAACATTGGAGTTGTATTTGAGGAATGTTCTAGGCCCGAATTGGATGATTCTTTGGTATAAATGAAAGGATTTTTCATGAAAAATGCGCCTTTAGAATTGAAAAGTGACTTTGCAACTTCGTTGGAGGTGAGAATTATAGCTTTAGCTACTGCATTTTCAGTTTTGAACTGAAATTTGTGGAATTTTAAAAATTCATAACCTGATCAATATAGGTCCAAATTGGATGACTCAAATGCCTAAGTCATGGAGATTTTCCTGGTGATCATCATGGTGTAATTTGTTTTGACTTTTGAAATTCTATTTCTAGTAATTTTGTACCTATAGTTGCTATCTTTTTTCATAATTAGTCAAAATTTTGGAAGTTTTGTGGTATGATTGTTTCTTGGTATTTCTTGACCCGAATAGTTTCTAAATTGTTAATTGAGCTAGGAGTGCTATTTTGGACTAATTTTTGGGATCAATTCTAGATGTGGGTCTCATATTTCTCATTTTTAGGCCTTGAAATTGGTCCATCTCAGTTTCTTGCTATTTTAACAGCATGACAACATTTAGAGGCCATTCAAAAGAGAAAAAGCTCCAATGGAGTGAGTTGGAGTGCGCGCGATCAACCTACAGGTAGACTATGAGTTTTCTTCTTCTAGACTGAGTTGGACTATGTGAAATCATTCTGAATTTGTTGAAATTTGGTATAGGTAGCTCATTAATGCCTTAGGTGTTTGAATTTATAATTTTGACCTTTATCGATATTTTTTAGATAGTCATGAGCATATATACCATGTTGTTAGCTAATGCAATTGTTAGTGGTACTGTTTCCCTGTATTGCTGGTATTCTGAAAGCATGTTGGAGTTGTTAGAATATTGGGGAATGATAGATTAGTTGTACACCTTAGTATTAGTAGCACAATTTAATCCTTTTTAGGGTTTTGGGGGTAACTACAAGCATACGGTTCTTGTTATTTCTTAATAGCTCGATTATCAGTATTGGTTCTTATTTTTGGTAATGTAAATCATGTTGGCTTTAGTAAAGGTGATGGAAGCTTACCTTAGCTGCCCGGAATCATTTCGGTGGACTTAGATCCGTGTAGAATGGTATAGCAGACTAGAGTTAGTAGTTGAACCTTAGCTAGACAATAACTGTGCTCTATGAACCTCATCATAAATAATTTCCCAAGATTGGTAATTAGATTCCATTTTATTGAGTTAGATTTTGATTTCGATTGATGACTCGACTGCTATGTGGCATCTTTCATTGGGTAAGGCAGTATAACTCGATAGTTATGTTAACTCTACTGGCTAGATAAAGTGGTATGACTTGAGAGTTACAGTGAATCCATCCACTTTGTTGAGGTACGTTGGTGATCCTAGACGTTAAGATTGACTTGTTTCAGATTCGGTTAAAGCTCAATTGGAGATAATAAATCATTTGTGTATGGTGGAAAGATCCTAGACTTTGTGTATGTGCTTGTGGACTTATTTTATTATGGAAGAAGAATCTTGGTGATTAGTAGGCCCTTATGGAGAATGAAATTGATTTGGCATCTCGTTTGGCTATTTAGATAGGGCATCGGGGTTCGAGACCTCACTTTTACAAAATTAGGATTATCTAGGCATCGCGGTTCAAGGCCTTATTTTTATAGAATTATTATTACCTAGGTGCTTGCTTCTATAAAATATGATTACCTAGGCATCGGGGTTCGAGGTCTCGCTTTTACATAATTATGATTACCTAAGCATTGGGGAGGCTCTACAGAATTTTGACCCATATAGTACTTTATTCCTATAGAAATCCTAGCTCCTAATCTTTTGGTGTAGTTATTCTGTGTACTCGACGGGCCTTTGTGGGTTTGTTGTAACGCCTGACAAACTTGTTGATGCATTTTAATACTTTATTGTTGTATTTTATAAGATTTTTGTTCAAATGCTTTTTTCAAGTGGATTGGCCATTATGTTTGTCTTTCACTTTATTTTCACTTGATGTTAAGTTGTTCCACCACTTTCTTTTGTTTATAATAATTTTTTTTCTAATGCTCCATCATGGAGCAAAGCGTGACATGCCTCTATTTAAGCAGATCATTCTGCTCAATTTCGTTTAAGTAGAAAACAAAAGGTTAAGAAAAAAAATTATACTATTGCAGAATATTTTGAGAGTGAGAGTCTTGTATTATTCTTTATCCCAAGTATGTAAGGCTAACTTAAAATATGAAATTTTTCTTCCATGTGCCCCATGATTAAAGTAAATTAGTAAATGAATGTATTGAGTTTTATGTATGCAATTTTTGAGTATTTCTTGAAATTTATATCTATATTATGTATTTTATATGTTAATGATCACCACAAACTTGGCTTACTACATAAATGATTTATTATGAATTATTTCATAAAACTCTATATGTTATTTTGTTAAAGATTACGAGAATGAGCTTAGAGGGCTGAGTCTAGAGCCTTAATGGTATAAATATGCTTGTTGTTTATGGTTGTGGTCTTGATTTGACAATGTTAATAATGATGTTGATAAGATTGATGACCCTTGGAGTCTTAAAGAACTTGAAACTTAATTCTAAATGAATATTCTGAGTCCAAGAGTTGATGGTTAATGTAATGAGTTGGGTTAAAAATATGCCTTATGAGACTAGATGAAGAAGTAAGCTTGATATTTGATGTCTTATGAGCATGTTGTGTCCTGGGGGCAATATTGAGCACCAAAATGAGTAAGAGTAAGTCCCACTCACACTCATTAACTATGTGAGCTGCGTAGGAGAGGATTGAACAGTAACATTTCGAGATTTTCTTAGTCCCAAAAGAGGACTTGATTTTCTTTATTTGTGGATCCACTGATGCCATGTCCTTTACCCCGGAAAGGTACTGGATGAATGTAGCAACAACATTGCTTTGTTGTATCATCGCCAGCTCATAAGTGATGGTTGTCGGTTAAGAGAAACTCCCAAATAGGTTCCACACTGATAGTACTCTAATGTTGAGTTGATGGTATGAGTCTTGGTTGATGTTGGTGGGTCATTATTTGTTCTTTATAATGGCTTTAGATGGATATTTGACATCCAGAGGGAGTATCCTATAAGTTGATTTTATTCCATATTATTTTGATTGTATTATTTTATTCATCATTTTATATACTCGTACATTCTATATACTGATGTCCATTTAGGCTTGTATCTTTTTATAATACAAAGATAGGTATTCGAGATCCTCAACAGGAGTTCTGTTGAAGGTCCATTCTCCCTAAAGCTGATTGGTGAGTCACCCTTGCATTGCGGAGAATGCTAGTTCATATTTTCTATGTTTTGAGTTAGTTTCATTCTATGTTATGGCAGTCATGGCCTGTTATGGTACCATTCTAGATTGTTGAGGTAAAGGCTTCATAGACTAAAGTATGACAATTTGATGTTGAGGTCTCACTCTCTTTGATTTGAGTTTTCTTAAAACTGGTATGATGTTATAGATGTTGAGACTGATCTCATTGGCCTATGGCTTTCTTTCAGTATTATATAAGTTAACTGAGTTGCCCACTATTATGTTCTATTTATTCTAATGTCTTTCGCTGTATATATGATTTAATGAATGTGATGAAACCAAGTGGTTCGCTTGGGGGCTAGCAATAGTCTCTAAGTGACGGCCACGTCTAGGGTACCCTCCTAGGGCATGACAAATTTGGTATCAGAGCACAGAGTTTAAGTGTCATAAGGAGTGTATGAAGTCGTGTCTAGTAGAGTTTTGTTTATAGATGTGTTGTGCACCACACTTCATAAGCAGAAGGCTATAGGACATTAGGAATGGTTACACTTCTTTGTATTCAAAGTTAGTGTGATGGGGATTAATTCTATCAGATTCTCTTCTAATTCATGCACTACATATTTGCAGATCATAGCTCCTAATGTACCGCTGACCAACGAGATGTCCGAGTTCCAACCATTGAGAATCCTCTATTTGAGGTCCCCACTCAGACAGGGGCAAGAGGATGAGGTCGACCAGCTAGGACTCCGAGAGTTCCACAGGTGCCTACTGTTCCACCTGCTTCTACAACTGAGACTGACTTGAGAGGAGCTATTACTATGCTCACCTAATTAGTAGCAGCTCAAAATGGGAGCCAAGGTTTACAGGCTCCTAGTTTTAGCTCCCAAGAGCCTACAACTACAACCAGGCTCAGGGATTTCTTGAGAATGAACATACCAGTCTACACAGGGTCGAAGGTGTAGGAAGACCTGCAGAATTTCATCGATGAAATGTGGAAGGTACTAAGGGCTATACGTGTAACTGAGATTAAAGTAGTTGAACTTGCCTCCAATTCTCTTAAGGATGTTGCAAACGTCTAGTATAACTAATGGGAAGATAATCGAGGTGAGGATGCTGAGCCTGCTGAGCAGGATGAGTCTGAAGGTGCTTTCGTCAATCACTTCTTTTCAAAAGAATTAAGAGAGGCAAAGGTTGATGAGTTTGTGAACTTGAAGCAAGAGGGATTAACTGTCAAAGAGTACAACCTCAAGTTCATCTAACTATCTAGGTATTCCCCAGAGATGATCCAAGATATGAGGTCGAGGATGAGAAAATTTGTGTCTTGATTGGGCAGGCATGTAAAGAGGGAGTGCAAGGCAACATTACTAATCCTGGGTATAGACATCTCTAGAATTATGGTTTATGCCCAGCAGACCGAGGAGGATAAACAAAATGACAGGGAGAGTATCTGAGTAAGAAGACCAAATCAAAAGGGCACGAGCTTAGCTAACATGAGCAGAATAAGGGAGATAAGTCATATTTTAAGCAATGGTCTTTTGGCTATACACCCTTTGCAATGAGTAAGCCCTTCCAACAGAGAAGGTATGATAAAAAAATCTCATGGTCACCAGAATTTTAGGGCCCAGGTTCTCAATCCCAAGCTAGTGTGACCCAAGGTTCTAGGGGAAAGCCACCCTATGGCAAATGTGGCAAACTTCACCTAGATAAGTGTCGTGATGGCACAAATGCTTACCATACATTTGTACAGATTGGTCACATCAAGAATAAGTGTCCTATAAGAAGACGGGGTAATGGAAACAATAAATCATAGACCTTTATCGCATCCTTAGCCAACAATTATCAAAAGAGTACCCCTGCGGGAACAACTGGCGGGACAAACCATCTCTATGCGATGGGTAGTCGATAGGATTAGAAAGATGCACCAGATGTTGTTATGGGTATGATTAGAGTTTTCTCTTTTGATTATTATGCATTGCTTGATCTGGGTGCCACTCTATATTTTGTGACTTCCATGTGGCTAAAAGATTTAAGATTCCTTCGGAGTGTTTGCTTGAACCATTTACTATTTCCATTCTTGATGGTGAGTCCATACTAGCTAAGAGGGTCTATAGAGATTGTATAGTATTTGTCTATCATAGGGATACCTTGACTGACTTGGTAGAGTTAGAAATGGTTGACTTTGATGTAATCCTTGGTATGGATTGGCTTCATGCCTTTTATGCATCCATTGATTGTAGGACCCACATTATTAAGTTTCAATTTCCAAATAAATCGATCCTCGAGTGGAAGAGGAGTTTTGTTGCACCTAAAGACAAGTTTATTTCTTACCTTAGAGCTAGCAAACTAATCTCCAGAGGTTGTATCTACCATCTCGTGCGAGTTAAGTCTGATGATATTGAGCTTCCTACTCTAGAGTCAGTTCCAATTGTAAATGAGTTTCCTGAAATATTTACTGAGGATTTTCCTGGAGTCTCTCCTAATCGAGAGATTGACTTTGAGATTGATGTTCTTCTTGATACCCAGCCTATCTCAATTCTACCTTATAGGATGGTCCCCACTGAACTGAAAGAGCAATTGAGGGATTTGTTAGGACAAGGCTTTATAAGGCCAAATGTTTTTCCTTGGGGTGCTCCTGTCCTATTCGTGTAAAAGAAAGATGGGTCTATCCAAATATGCATTGATTATAGAAAACTGAACAAGTGCACAATAAAGAATAAGTATCCTCTCCCCAGGATAGATGATCTATTCAACCAACTTCAGGGTGCCTCTAGCTTCTCAAAGATAGACCTCCGATCTGGTTACCATCAGTTGAAGGTGAGGGAACATAATGTACCAAAGATAGCCTTTAGGACTATATATGACCATTTTGAGTTCTTATCATGTCCGTTGGGTTAACTAATGCACCTGCAATCTTTATGGACTTGATGAACAAAGTATTTAGATAGTATCTTAATATGTTTGTGATTGTATTTATCGATGATATCCTGGTATACTCTAAGGATAAAGAGGAGCATGCCAATTATCTTAGAATAGTTTTGCAGACTCTCAAAGACCATAAATTGTATGGTAAGTTCTCGAAGTGTGAATTTTGGCTAAAATCACTGGCTTTCTTAAGACATGTGGTTTCCGGTGATGGTATTCGAATAGATGCCTAAAAGATCCAAGCGATAAAGAACTGGCCTCGACTGACCACTCCAGCTGACATAAGAAGTTTTTTGGGATTAGCACGCTATTACCACAAATTTGTTGATGGGTTTTCTTTCTCATTCGCGCTATTGACCAAATTGACATAGAAGAACGTTAAATTTCAGTGGTTTGATGTATGTGAGAGGAGTTTCCAAGAGTTGAAGGCTAGATTGACTACTTCTCTAGTTTTAACATTGCCTAATGGGAGGGAAGATTTTATGATATATTGTGATGCTTCTAGAGTTGGATTAGGTTGTGTGTTGATGCAGTGAGGGAAAGTGATAGCCTATGCTTCTAGATAACTAAAGATTCATGATAATAACTATCCAACTCATGACCTTGAGTTAGTAGAGGTGGTGTTTGTACTTAATATTTGGCGTCACTACTTTTATGGGGTACATGTGGATATGTTCACTGACCACAAGAGCTTGTAATATTTCTTCAGTCAGAAGGAGCTTAATCTACGACAGAGGAGATGGTTGGAGTTGCTCAAGCATTATGATATGAACATTCTCTATCACCCAGGTAAAGGTAATATTGTTGATGATGCTCTTAGTAGGGTTTCAATGGGTAGCATGGCCCATGTTGAGGAAGGAAAGAAAGAGTTAGTGAAGGAAGTACATGATTGGCCCGATTGGGAGGTCAACTCGAGAAGAATGATGAGGGAGGAGTCATTGTTCAAAGTGGGTTTGCATTATCTCTAGTGGCAGAGGTAAAAGAAAAGAAAGACTAAGATCCTGTCCTACTCTATCTATAAACAAAAGGTGATGGTCTTCTCCAAAGGTGGAGATAGAGTGTTGAGGTACCAAGGTAGATTGTGCGTTCCAGATTTGACGGAGTATGAGATAGAATTATGGTTGAAGCCCACAGTTCTAGACATTCCATTAATCTTCGCTCCACCAAAATGTACCACGACTTGAGAGAAGTCTATTGGTGGAGCAGAATGGAGAAGGATATTGCAAAGTTTATTTCTAAGTGTCCCAATTATCAACATGTCAAGGTTAAGTATCAAAGACCAAGCGGATTGGCTCAGAACTTTGAAATTCCCGAATGAAAGTGGGAAATGATCAACATAAACTTTATTACTGGTCTACCAAGGTCCTAAAAGCAACATGATTCAATATGGGTGATTGTGGATATAATGAATAAATCAGCTCATTTCTTAGCAGTCAAGACAACTAACAATGAAGAGGAGTATGCCAAGTTATACATCTGCGAGATTGTAAGGATGCATGGAGTTCCCTTGTCTATCATCTCAGACAGAGGAGCTCAATTCACCTCTCAATTTTGAATATCTTTTCAGAAGAGATTTGGTATTAAGGTAAATTTGAGTACAACCTTTTATCCACAAACGATGGCCAGAAAAAGCATACCATTCAGACATTAGAAGATATGTTGAGAGCCTATGTCCTCGACTTCAAAGGTAATTGGGATGACCACTTACCATTGATTGAATTTGCATATAACAATAGTTACCATGCAAGCATCCAAATGGCTCCCTATGAAGCTTTGTATGGGAGAAGATGTAGATCACCAATTGGGTGTTTTGAGGTTGGAAAAGCCAAATTGATCGGACCTGATCTTCTTCACCAATCTGTGGAGAAGGTAATGGTTATTAGAGAGAGGTTGAAAACCATCCAAAGTTGTCAAAAGTCTTACAGTGATGTAAGGAGGAGAGACTTAGAGTTCAAGGTAAATGATTAGGTGTACTTAAAAGTGTCATCTATGAAGGGTGTCATGAGGTTTGAGAAGAAAGGGAAATTGAGTCCTCGCTATATCGGTCCCTATCAAATTATGAGAAGAATTAGTTTGTAGGGATTATTAGTTTTGTAGTATAGTGGTATCAGGAGATAATGGTGGATTAAGGTCATGTCATCAGTCGGGATCGGAGGTAAGGGTTAGGGGTAGCAAAAAGGTCATGGTCTTATTTAAGTTAAAAATAGCATCGTGGAATATGGGGTCACTAATAGGAAAATCCATAGAATTAGTAAAATATTTAAAAATGAGACATATTAATATAGCGTGTGTCTAGGAGACCAGATGGGCAGGCACCAAAGCACGGGCGTGGATGGGTTTAAGTTGTGGTACACGGGTGGTTCTAGGGATAGAAATGGTGTTGGTATCCTAGTAGATGAGAATCTTAAGGATTATGTGGTTGAGGTTAGAAGGGTTAATGATAGAATGACGTTCATCAAACTCATGGTTAGTAGACATATAGTGAACATAGTCAGTATATATGCGCCCCAAGTAAGCCTAGATGGGGAAGTCAAAAGGATCTTTTGGGAGGATCTGGATGAGGTTGTGCGAGGCATACCGGAGACAAAAATTCTTCATTGGGGGTGACTTTAATGGGCATATCAGGGTAACTACTAGCAAGTTTGAAGATGTTCATGGAGGCTTTGGTTTTGGGAAGAGGAATGAAAATGGGACGTCTCTCTTGGATTTTGCCAAACCCTTTGAGTTATTGATTGCTAACTCGTGTTTCCTAAATAGGAAAAACCACTTGATTACCTTCCGTAGTATGGTAGCTAAGACTCAGATAGATTACCTACTTCTCCGAAAGGGCGATAGAAGTCTATGTAAGAATTGCAAGGTTATTTCAAGTGAAAATGTTTCCACTTAACATAGGCTTTTAGTGATGGATGTGGAGATCAAGAGAGAAAAGAAGAAGAAGGTTATGCATGCCCAACCTAGGATTAGATGGGGAGGCCTTACTCTTGCCCTTTCTCGCGAGATGGAAGAAAAGTTGAGAAACTTAGTGACATGAAGTAGTGAAGGTAATGTGAACAGTATATAGGACACAACTGCTGGTTACATAAGAAAGGTAGCTACTGAGGTACTGGGGGTTTTAAGAGGCGCTTTTGGTGGATGTCACGGTGATTGGTAGAGGAATGATGAAGTACAAGGCAAAGTGAAAAATAAGAAAGGTGCTTACATAGAGTGGTTAGAGTGTAGGGATGGAGATGAAAAACAAAAGCTTATGGTAATCTATAAGACGACCAAGTCAGAAGCAAAGATAGCGATGACGAATACTAAGTCAGCAGTGTTTGAGCGCCTTTATGAGGAGCTAAGTGATAAAGACGGGGACAAAAGATTGTCTAGGCTCACTAAAGTAAGAGAAAGGAAAACTCGTGACTTGAACTAAGTGAAGTGAATCAAGGATGAGGAGGGAAAGGTGTTAGTGGATGACACTTCCATGAAATTAAGGTGCCAAGCTTACTTTCATAAATTCTTAAATGAAAAAAGAGATAAAGATACTAAGATGGGTAAGTTGGCACACTTTGAAAACCATCGTGATTTTGGTTATTGTAGGTGATTCAGAGTTGAGGAAGTAAGACGGGCTATTAGTAGGATGAAAAAGGGGAGGGCGATCGGGCTCGATGAGATTTCAGTAGACTTTTGGAAGAACATGGTCAAGCATGGCATAGAGTGGTTGACTAGACTATTTAATGCTATTATAAAGACAGTAAATATGCCTAATGAATGAAGGAGGAGTACAATGCTTCCATTGTACAAGAATAAGGGAGATATTCAAAACTGTAACAATTATAGGGATATCAAGTTGTTAAGCCACACTATGAAGGTCTAGGTGAGAGTAGTGGAGATGAGGGTGAGAAGAATAATATCTATCTTGGAGAATCAGTTTGGATTCATACCAAGGTGGTTGACTACTGAAGTAATTCATCTTGTTTAGAGGTTAGTGGAGAAATATAGGGAAAGAAAGAAGGAACTTGATATGGTGTTCATTGATCTCAAGAAGTCACATGACAAAGTCCCAAGGAATGTCTTATAGAGGTGTCTAGAGGTGAAAGGTGTCTTAATGGCATATATCAGGGTGATTAAGGACATGCACAATGGAGCCCAAACTTGGTTAAGAATGGTGGGAGGAGAGTCAGAGCATTTTCCTGTTGAGATGGGACTCCATCAAGGATCTGTGTTGAGCCCTTTCTTGTTTGTCTTGGTGATGGATGAGCTGACACGATCTATCCAAGAGGAGGTACCATGGTGTTTGCTATTTGCAGATGATATATTACTGATTAATGAGACTCGGACTAAAGTTAATGATAGGTTGGAGTCCAAAGGATTCAAATTAAGCAGGACCAAAGCTGAATACTTGGAGTGCAAATTCAGTGTTGAGAGGGATAAGGCAAACTTTGATGTGAGGCTTTCCACTCAACCTATCCTCAAGAGGGAAAACTTTAAGTATCTGGCGACCATCATCTAGAATAATGGCGATATTGATGATAATGTCACACATCGTATTGGGGTAGCATAGACTAAATGGAGGCTTGCATCTGGAGTATTATGTGATAAGAAGATACCACCTAAACTCAAAGATAAGTTTTACAAATTGGTGGTTAGACCATCTTTGTTGTATGGGGTGGAGTGTTGGCCAATCAAAAATGCATATATCCAGAAGATGCATGTCATAGAGATGAGGATGTTAAGATGGATGTGTGGTCACATTAAGAGTGACAAGGTTAGGAATGATACCATTCGAAAGAAGCTAGAGGTGGCTCCGATGGCTGATAAGATGAGGGAAGCAAGACTGCGATAGTTTGGACATGTGTAGAGAAGGAGTACCGATGCTCCTGTTAGGGGGTGGGAGAGGTTGGTTTTAGGAGCTACATGAAGGGGTAGAGGTAGACCGAAGAAGTACTAGGGGGAGGTGATCATACATGATATGACGGAACTTGATCTCACTGAGGACATGACCCTAGATAGAAAGAAGTGGTTGTCGCGAATTAAAGCAGTAGGCTAATTGGTTGGTAGAGTTAGGTGATTATCTAGTCATGGGGTATAGTAAGGTATAGGAGTAGTAGTATTTTATAACATGTATTGTCATTATTTATTATTTATGTGTTATTATATCATATTTACGTATTGTCATGTGCTTTTGGTTATTGGTCATTTTTTGTTGTTCCCTTTCTTTTACTTTTTGTCATATCTAGTTTATTCTGCTTATGGGTTTTTGAGACGAAGGTTCGTAGGAAACAACCTCTCTACTTCTATGAGGTAGTGGTAAGATCTGCGTATATTCTACCCTCCCCAAACCCTATTTGTGGGATTCCACTGGGTATGTTGTTGTTAATTGGGAAGGTTGCTTACGAGCTAGAATTACCTTCTAAGTTAGTCGCAATTCATCTTGTATTCTACGTCTCTATGTTAAAAAATTACTTGGGAGAGCATTCCATGGTAGTTTCTGTAACAGCCAAAAACACCCATACTTACCCTCCTGGGTGGGCGAACCAACATATAAATCTCAATCTATACTAACAATTCACTTATAAAGTATGATAATAATCAAAAGATTAAACTCATAGAGTAGAAAATAACCCAAAATTACTAGTTTATTACTCAATGTTTCCCCCGAAGTCTGAAAGTTATCACATTAAGGACACTAGTCTCAAAATACCAATTCTACGAATGTCAACACTAAAGAAAATGAATAAAATGGTTTAGGTCCGAAAGCTAAGGACATCATGACATGACTAAAGAGATCCAGCGCGATCTAGAGGAATAGTTGTGCTGAATACTGGTTAGAGCTGAGGGCAAATTGAAGTCGGTGGAACACTTGCTGCACTCTACAAAACAATTAAGAAAAATATAAGTAGGGGTTGGTAAAGACAACATATACTGAGTAGGTATCATCGGCCGACTCAAAAATAGAAATCGACATGCATCAAATAATAGCAGAAAATTAACCATAACACTTAACAAGTGGCAACAGTAAGAACAAGTACACAACCAATCAACGATATCAATTATACACATGAGAACTCAGGCATCCACATCACACTTCTTTTGGGAGGTACATTCCTTAACATTAGGTGCACTAAATTATTTTAACATTCTTTCCTTTATTATTATCGTACCGGAATGTGACACCCGATCTAATGTATATATAATATATATGTGTCATACGTGATACCCAATCCTATAATATAATAATATATATGTGCTAAATATGACACCCAATCCATAATATATAACATAGATGTGTCGAACGTGACACCCGATCCATAATATGTAATTCATTATTCTTTATCATTACTCTCATTTTATCACCAATGTTTCACCAAGCCTTCTTTATTCAAGGCGTCACTTTGAGAGATCTAGTTCAAGATTATTATGGGTTTTATGGTCTTGGGATTGCAGACCAATCACAATAATATATCAGTCAACCAAACCACAAAAATTAAGTGCATAAAAAATATCGCAGCTTTACTCAATGACTATCAATCGCTATTAAGAGTCTTTGTATTAGATAGGACAAACCATAACCTACCTCAACCGAAGAATCAAAATCAACTGAGCTAATCCACCAATGCTTCTTCTTTCTTCAGTACCTCTGAACATTTCAAATCTATTAAAAATATAATATTCATAAGAATACGAGTTCGTGAATATCTATATTACTATATGTCTAGCCTATACCTAAATATTCACCTAATTCCATAAGCAGATCTTAAATTCCAAGTCTAGGATTGAGCCTTTGATTTTTCTAAATAATATAACTTTGATAATGTTCATATAATATAATACACCCAATATTCATTTATCTATCTCAATATATCAAAACGTATATTATAATGCGATAACAAAAGAAAAATAATTAACGTTGAAGTAAACTGGTTATGAACCAGTGGCGGCATCATCTATGGATCTTTATCTATTTACAATGACCACTTTAAGAACAATTGAGATGAATTATTAATGATCTCCAATCATTATCATGTGCAGAAATCAAATAGGAATAAAAACATATTGTTTTCTCCAATGTCATATTCTCAAAATCCAACACAAAATTGTAACTTTCTATCCCATTCCATTTTTATGATTAAAATACATATATTTATATCCTTAGCTATACCCAAATGTATACAAGATACCCAACTTCTATTTCTAGAATGAAATTTTACCTGACATTGTCGCTGTACTTCGTCACGATTCCCTTTCTCGTCATCCTCTTTCTTATTTTTTTAACCTAATTATGAACTATCAATGCTAATTCTACCAAATTTATCTTCATAGATATAGGACAAGTAGTATAGAATGTTAACGAAATTATTTCTTTAACCCATTAAGTGACTTAATAATCTAAAATTACTCCTAAACTAGATAACAAAAGCTATCAAATAGTACAAAAAGTCCTTTTAAAATTCACTACTAAAAACTGCCAGAAAAGCGATAGCCAAAAGCGATGAAATGCATAGCTTTTTTGGTCAAAATAGACGAAAAAGCGATGCAGATCATTCTGTCACTTTTTTTCTCGACGCTTTTCCAAAAGTGATGGACTGCATCGCAATTAAAGCGACGGATGGCATCGCTTTACCTACTTTGTCGCTTTTTTTATTGATTTTTTTAAAAAGAAAAGTGACAGACATTGGGCCCCTATCCATCCATCTTTAAATGATTATTTTTAAAAAAAATTAAAAAAGCGACGGACATTGGGTCCCTGTCCGTCATATCTTTAAATAATTATTTTTAAAAGAAATTAAAGAAGCGACGGGCATGGGGTCTCTGTCCGTTGCTTTATTTAAAAAAATAAAAAGAGACAAACTTATAGACCCTGTCCGTTGTTTTTCTGGAAAATTTTAAAAAAAATTGCACAAAAGCGACGGACTTAGGGACATAGTCCATCGCTTTTCTGGAAAATTTTAAAAAAAAATTGCAGAAAAGTGATGGACAAGGGGACGCATTCTGTCGCTTTTTCTGCATTTTTTTACAACAGAAACCTATAGTTTCTGCTGCCAACCTGCAAATTATAAAACATTTCAATTTCAATACAAATAACCTGTCCAATAGTAGAAACAACAAGCTCAACAACAAAATACATAACATAAATCAAAACTAAACATTTAAAACGAATAAAATCCAACAATTATAATGTTTTAAACGAACATAAATTTCATCAAAATAGTCTGAATTGTCCAAAATATAACCTAAATGTCCAAACATAACAAAATTATCCAAAACATAACTAAAAGGAGCCCAGGGACTATTCTCAACAAACTCGTCATCTTTACAATCATATTCGGGATCGGGAGGATGAGGTACAGGCCTGTATGCAAGGTTGAGCACTTGTTCTTTGATTTGTACCAGTTCTTTTTGTTGCTCACCCCTGCTTGTCTCAAAAGCTGCGAATGCAGCTGAAAGTTTTTGTATTTTCTGAGACAAGGCAGCAAAAGGCCTCGGCCTGTCTTGACGATCCAAGGCCTTGTAAACCTGATTTGATTCATCGCATGTCATTCCTAGACCCATCCCATATATTGGACCTTTATGGCTCCCACCAACCACTTTCTCAATCCAAATTTGATGGGACAGCTCAGGCGTAAGTTTGACATCATCTCCAAGCTCACGAATGTATTGCTCGTACTCTTGCTACATATTAGAAAAATAATTCAGAGTTAGAAAAAATACTTTATATATATACATATATATACATATATATACATATATATATTTCACTAATCTTTGGCTTTGGAGTATGATGGAATAAAGCAAAATGGCTCTTTAAACTGTCTGCGCTTCTTTCATTTGTGAAGTAGCA
>JAOTQJ010033730.1:0-15772 GCA_025642045.1 Solanum sejunctum
TTCTATCGAATATTATTTAAATTGTGCAAATCTTCTATTCACTATTCTATTTCTATAAATCATCATTTTAAGTATTTCCTCCATGCATATTTTTGAGAATATGCATTCAAAAAAGAGATGTTGATTATTTTAGGTTGATCACCACATAGAGCACAACTTTCATCTCCCCCTATTCTTGTTTTTTCTAGTCAATCTTTGGTCAATAATCTTTGATGCATTACCATCCAAAATATGTAACTATGTTTAGGTATATTTGTTGTGTTGAACACTGCTCTCCACCAATTCTTCTTTTGGCCCTCTTGTTGCTTCCATTTATATCCACTACTATCTGTACATATTCCATCCGGTTTTAGCCATTAATTCCCCCTAAATCCATTGTCATATTTTTCCTTCACATTACAAATTTTTTTCCAATACCAATAGCTATCTTAGGGTGGTTTATATTGCTACCAATCAACTCCCTTTAAGTATACATGGTTCACCCATTTGACCCACAGGTTGTTTGCTTTGTTGGCAATGTTCCATACATATTTAGCAATTGGAGCTTCATTCCATATCATACAATTTATAACTCCAGTCCCACCCTCATCTTTTGGTTTGCACATTATGTCCTGGCAATTAGTGGTGGTTTTGTACTATTAATTTGTCCATTCCATATGAAGTTCCAGCAAACTGAGGTGATGTCTTTTAGAACCTTCTTTGGCATTAAAAAGATACTGCTCCAGTATATATGAATGTTCATGAGGACAGAGTTAACTAGCTGGACTCTTCCTGCATATTACAAATTCCTTAATCCCCATGTTCTCACCTTAGTGATCATTTTGTCTACCAACATTTGATAGTCAATGGTATTCAATCTTTTTGCAGTTATAGGTACACCCAAGTAATGAAAAGGCAGCTTACCTTTCCTGTATCCTGTTAGTTCACATAAATCATCTACAAGTTGTTCCTCCATGTTTGCTGTGAAAATGTTTTACTACTGGACATTTGTTTGCAGCCCTAAGCTCTCAGAGAAGGTTGTCAGCCCTCGTAGCATTAATAGTACTGACAGGAATTCTCCTTTACAGAAAAGGAGCATGTCATCTGCAAAGCATAAATGATTCAACTTAATTACCTTGCATTTTGTGTGATAAGCAAATCCATATTTCTCCACCAATCACTGCATCACTCTTGTAGGGTAATAAGCATAATTATAAATTTGTAATTTTGTTTCTAGATTAAGTTGTGTGTTAATATTTTTTTTTAAAAAAATTACAATAGAAATTTGGATTGAGAAAATCATTAGATATTTTATATGGTTATTAATTATTTACCCTTGAATGATGAACATAATTACAAATATGTCATTTATCGTCTATGGGTTGACTTTTCTATATAATCTTTTATACTATATTAAAAGTTTGAAGGCCCTTAAAAATATTGTTTGAACTTTTTGCCCTTCATTAAAAGATCTCTATTTAGATAAACTCGTCTTTTCACTATTTTTTTAATTATTATATTATTATTCTAATAGTATTAAGTATTAAATATAATAAACATAATAGAAATTAAATAGAAAAAATTTTCTTGTTCTGATTAAATCCCTACACAAAGAATTGTTTTCAACTAAAAGAGATTTGATCCAGAAAGAAAATATTAAAAAATAATTCAAATAATAATAATTTTTTTTTAAAAAAAATAAGTTAAAATTCATAAAAAAGGCAAAAACTTTCAAAACAATAGATTAGATCTAAACAAGAAAAAATCAAAATAATAATCATTTTTTTAATTGAAATATCCCAAAATAAAATAAATAAATTATTCAACGAAAAAAAGGTCTAAAAGTTCTCAAAAAAAAGCCTCCAAAAAATATGAAAAATGATGTATTGATAAGATGATGATATGAGATAGTAATATTTATGTAATTATCTATAACTGTGTGCTCAGCGATATAAGTTACATGCATAATAATTTATTTATTTTTATACACTTTTTATTGATTAACGCGATATACACGTGCAGAGTACATACACTAAACTAGTAAATAGAAATATATCTTAGTTCTTTTGGGTTTCAAGTGATCCGTTAGACCAAATTTTATAAGACCCCACAAGTACTTGTGATCCATTTAGACGGTACATCCTGGATACTAATATGTGATTTACCGAATAATGCAAATATCAATCTCAGTCAACTAGCATGTATAATACATGATATAATCATGTCATCAAATATTTTCTCGAAAGATAAAATAAGAATGTCAAATATCTTTAACATGATTGTATGACAATAAAATTTGCGTCAAGAAAATAATAATCGAGGAACAAAAAATATATTAACAATCGTAGTATTTTATTTCAAGGAGTGAGTTCTACAATCTCTATGAATTCTCTGATTAGCCTTTTTAAATATAAATTCAAGGCTCTTTAGCTTATTCTTGAATCTTGAAAAACTTGATAGATTTGATCTTGACTTGTATTTGAATTCAGGGCCTTTTGGGCTTGATCTTAAATTAGGTGGTCTTGATCTTGATATATGGATTTGAAGATCTTGAACTTCAATTTGATATGTTTTTGTTCTTGAACTTGATCTTGACTTTTACTTGAATCCAAGGAATTTTGGACTTGTTCTTGAATCTGATGGTTTTGATCTGATGCGTTCTTAAACTTGGTTGCATGATTTCTTGATTTTTTTAATTCTTCTTGTTGCTTATAGAGAAATCTGAATATTTGATCCACGAGCTCTCTTTGGCTTCTTGTTAGAATTCTTGATGTGAATTTTGAATTATGTGGACCCCTTTATATGATTGTAGAATAAGGAGTCATGATAGAATCAGACTTTCTTCCGATCAATCAGATTTAAGGTGATATGTTGTAGGAAAAGTGATAAGAATAAGCTTCGTTTTAAGTGACATGACAATATTTTATTGATTGAGATACATCACTTGCACATGTGGAACATATTTACTGGCCTTTGATTTACACAGGAATATTATATCATTTTGACACATGACGTGATCCTATTGATTTATTTATTTGACTTGACACATCACATCATTTGACACATGACATAAATTGGACCTCTTAAATGAGAGGATATTGGGCCTAATGAAGTGGGTCGTATTTTGTATCCCAAATACTTGAATTTCGCATTTTGATTGAATTCTTATTTTGTTGAATTTAATTAATAAATCCAACTATATTAATCCATAATATTTATTTCGACTAATATATTTTTAATTAAATATAACTTGAATCATTTTATAAAATTTATATTCCAATAAATTTTATGTGCTTACAAATGCCCCTACTTCAAGTCTCGTTACTATATCTTATCTTTTCAAGACTAGACTTGTAATATTAATTTTGGTATCTTAATTTTCATATTATTTATTTAAACATGGACTTTAAATTACCCTTTTTTTTCTAATTACACGACATTTTTCTTTGGATGGACTTTGACCTTTTTTTGGTGCACCTAATACAAAAAAAATTTTTTGTTTCTTTTGCATGGTTCCTGCCACCTAATCCTTGTAGGATTCAAAGGGTCCAAATATCCTAATTCTTTAAGGATAATAAACAAATACCCCTATTGCAAATACTTAAGGGGAGAATTCTTTTTTTAAAAAAATAAATAATGCAAATGTGCACCCTTCAACTTTGTCCATAGTAATGCAAAGTTATCGCCGCCATATAACTTTACATCCCAATTCTTTTGGGATTCAAACACTCCTACTAATCATCTATCTCTTTAGGAGTTAACTTCTACCATACTTCTCTATAAATAGTCCTACATTTTCAAAAGAAGCATTATTCAGAGATCATACGAATTTGCTCGTCTGCTTGTGAAATACTCATTTTTAGGTAGTTTTCTTTAACTCTTTTTTTTAATCACATGGGTATTTTGTATTTCATATGAAAGTTCCTAAAAAAAGAATATTAATGTATTTAATTCATCAAGAAATAACTTTTTTGGTTGATGAATCTATTTTCTTTCCTTTTTTTTGGATCACATGCTCCCAAATAATCTTATTTTTATCCTTTTTTGTGAAAAGAATAAAATAAAATACTTACAAAGAAAAATGATGATTTTATCTTTGTAGTAAAGAGTCCATGGTTATTGTATTTCCTTGTCAACTTGGTCCCCAATTTTTTTTTGTTATAGGGCCATAATTCAAGATTCTTCGTATTATAAAAACTTGGTCATGAGGTGTGAAGGGATGGATCCGCATCCCCCACCTTAAGCAGGGTAATTTCATGGTAGTTCTTATCGCACAAAGGAATGGATATATATTCCCGCCTTAAGAACAAAGTAACTTTATGGTAGTTTATATAGCGCAAAGGAATGGATGCTCATTCCCTCCTTAAGAACAAGTTAACTTTATGGTAGTTCTTGTCATGCAAAGGAATGGATACTCATTCCATCCTTAAGAACAAGGTAACATTATGGTAGTTCTTATCGCGCAAAGGAATGGATGCTCATTCCCGCCTTAAGAACAAGATAACTTTATGTTAGTTCCTATTGCACAAAGGAATGGATACGCATTCCCACCTTAAGAATAAGATAACTTTATGGTAATTCTTATTGTGCAAAGGAATGAATACTCATTCCCACCTTAAGAACAAGGTAATTTTATGGTAATTCTTATCGCGCAAAGAAATCGATACTCATTCCCACTTTAAGAAAAAGTTATTTTATGGTAATTCTTATTACGCTAATAAATGGATACTCATTCCCACCTTAAGAATAATAAAGATCTTTTCTCGACAAGATTATATTTGTATATTTTTCTTGTCATTTTATGCTTAAGTTCGTCACTAATGAGTTCTTCTATTCCTTGCAGTTTGAAAAGATGGTGATTTCTAGGCAATACATCTCTCCTTCTACCAAACTTAAGTATCTCATAGTAAAACAAAAGATGGGGTGGAGCAAACTAGGTTCTCGACTCAAACTCCATTAGCTGATCGATATGCGAGTCCATGGCCTTCTTTGAAAAGCTCACTTCATATAGCAAATTGGACTTCTCTGAAATTCCAATAAGCTACTCAATTGTGGCCTCTTCAAGCACCTGATCATCATCATGCTAACATTGCAAATTCCCTTCCAAGCTTAGGTCGTCGCATAATTCAAGGTGTGATTCGCTGGGGAGACACCATGATAGATGAGGGAGAGTATCACGATATTCCAGGTTATTGGGAGTGGACCTAAGATGTACTTGATAGGTGTCAAGAAGCCTTGGGTATGACTCAAATTTATGATGCCATTTATGCATAACTTTTTACTTATGATCGTAATTCACATATTCTATGAGTATTTTGTAAAGCTTGGTGCCCCAAAAATTACACGCTTCTTACATCTGTTGGGAAATTGTCTATTTCTTTATGAGATTTACATGTCCTTGGAGTCTTACCAATTTTAGGTTTTCTTTATGAATAATTGGTACCTGAGGTCAATGAACTTATTGGGAATATTTATTTACGACCTTTCATCATCTTTGAGGTGCTAACCAAAGGGTATCTTTTTTCCAATGGATAGAGTTTTCGTGCAAGAGACCCTCAAGGTATGGACCTAGTCTACCTAGGCAGGAAGAGAAATCTTCTCGTCTTGAACTAACACATAATCCTAATAGAACTTTGCTTGACACAAAGAGATGGCCACATGTTGAAGAAAAGTATTCTCCAAGATCAAGGTGAACTCTAACAAAAGAGATGAAACATATCTGGCAGCCTTCTTATCTTATTGGTTGTGCACTTTTGTCCTTCCAAATAAAAAAGACCTTACATTCATCCTGGGACTTTCAAGATGGCAAGCTTGATGGCGAGTAAGAAAAGGGTCAGTCTCGCAATTCTGGTGTTGCTCAGTATCTACAATGATTTGAATAAGATCTCAACTATATCCCAACTTAATCAAATTATATCCTGCTTCTCCTTTCATTATGTTTATAGTTGGCTTGCTTATTATTTCAAGACTCATTTTGCATTTGCCAATGGGCGCTTTGTTCCTACTATGGTAGTATATTCTGGAGAAGGTGCTGCAAGGTACTTTGATAAAAATAATGTGAGAAATATATCCATAGTGGCAAGAATGTTGCTTGGTCCTCTACTATGCTGAATAAGAAATGTACTTACTTTTATGTAGATAATGATCATGTACTAGAGTTGGAAATGAGCTCCTTCATGAGTATTTGTTTCAATTATCTTCCCCTTAGATTCAAAAATTCATTTACCATTGAGCCATACAACCCACACTGCTTCAGTCGTCAATTTGGATTCTACAAAAATATTCCAGGTATTATGAAGAATGATACTCGCAGTGCTTCTTTGGACAAGTGACTTATATTTTGGTGGATCTGCACTATGAGTCGATCTTCATTTTGAGCAACTTTTACCTTAACCATGCCTAATATGGGAGACTCTTTTGGATATGACTATCAAATTTGGTGGAAGAAGACTCATGGGAATTTCCTTAGTGTTCATTTGCAGGGTTTGATGAATGTTGATGGACCAACTCCTATTATACCCTTAGAGGATTCAGATGAAGTACATATATCCAAAGTCACGACACTATTTCTTTAGGTCCTAAGTGTCCCAACAGCATAATAAAGGAAAATTTGAACTTCCTCTGGTGGCACCAAAAGAAAAGACATATACTCAAGCTGCTCGAGTTCCTAAAAGGTTGCTTCAATATGAGAGTGAGAGTAGTAATAGAGATTGTTATTGGAAGAGAACAAGGGTATGTCTAGATGAAAATGCTACTACACCTGTGGTTGAATTATTTGATGATACAAGTAGCCCCTCGAGGACCATAACGACCCCTATTAAAGAGGTATGATTTAGACTTCCCTTATCGAGTATATCTTAGCTCCCTTTTTGATTATTCACCCCTTTTTTTAAATGTAGACGAATAAAAGGCTAACTTCTATCTCTTGTGCTGAGGTCAAAGATACTTTGAAGTCTAATGCATGTGACCACCTAATGGCCGTTGTGCCCATATTTGATGGGAATAGAGTTTTCCTAGATGCTCAAAAGAATTTCAACTCTTCTCTTTGGACCATTATTCGAGAGAAACTCTTTAAATGTGATGTAGATTCTACTTCCTCTCTTAAAGACAAAATACAACTAATTATCAAGGAGATGAAATGCAATGATGTGGATATCTTGCCTTTAATAAAATTATTAGACTCTTTCTTTAAGTTTGCTACCTCATATGACCAAGCAAAATAAACTCTTCATGATATGGATATGGAGACTATAGGAAAAGAGTTGTTCTTAGCAGCGAGAGAACGTCTTTCAAATGCCATGCTTGAGGAGTATAAAAAGGTTAGAGTGATGTCCTCTCTTTGATAATCACTGGGGAACATGAAGAAGTATATAAATGGAGCTATGCAAAAAGGCACAAGCTTTGAAAGCCCTTTTAGCAACTACCAAGGATGAAGTCGAAGAGGCCAAGCTAGCTACCGCACTTGAAGCTAAGGAATTCGATGCATGCTATGACATAGATTTGTCCAATGGTTTGGAACAAAAGAAGGAACATGTAGAGCCTTTCCGTCAAGAGCTGATTAACTATATAATTTATGCTTAGATAAGATTTATTTTCCATTTTTTGATCTTCTTTTGTTTATTTTATTTTCTTTAGAGTTAGATGATATGTTAGACAATTTATGATTTTGTTATTTTTTCCTCGTCTTACATTATACATCTTTATAGCCTCTTTTCTTTTATTGCATTCTCTCATTTGAATTTTCTTTGGTTGCAATCTTTAACAATCCAAACTTGACCCATAACTTATAGGCCAATAAGAATAACATAAGCTCTACTTGCAAACATTGTGAATATTAATGCTTCAACTTATAAGATAAGTCTTAAGGACTCCCAAAGCTTGAACATTTTAACTTTCAAACTTGGTGACTTTCTTTTGTTAGTTTGAAAGCATTTAGCAATCTAGAACTTCCACTTGAAGGCTTCAACTTTCAACTTTGTAAAATTTGAAGATTCTAATTTTGTCCACATGCTTGATTTGGGATCACCCTGTAGGTTTGGGAGATTTAAATGCCTCAACTCCATACTCGGAGGATTTCAATTTCCAATCTTGGAGGATTTGAAGGCTTCAAGTTGTGTATTTGGAGGATTTGAAGACTTTCAAGTGTATTATTAGTGAAACCCATATTTGATAGAGGTTTGCCCCCATCTTGTCACCATCATTTGGTATGAGTCAAATGTTTAATAAAAGGTACTCATAGATTTAACCCTCATGTAAGAGATCAACTAGGGGCATATGGCTTTTTGACACTCATGCAACTGAACTTAGAATATAATTCCAATCGCCTACGTAGCTTAATGAAGAGGATCAAGTCACAATGTAGTTCTGAAAGAGTGAGTGTTTTTTTTTCGTGTGTACACATTTTACTTTTATGGGCCAGGAGTAACATGCAGTTTATGCTCGTATGTCATTGAGTTTCATCTTACTTCAAGGGTAGTACCTCTTGAGTAATTTTGCATTTATAGGACTAATCCTTATGCCATCTGCATCAACAAGTTTGTAAGCACCATTCAAATATGCTTCTTGTACTACATAAGGTTCGTCCCACTTTAAGGTAAATTTACCCCAGATTTATGTGAAGTGATGATGGGTCTTCTTACTGCAAGGACTTGGTCATCAACTTGAAAGAACCTTAGACGAACCTTTTTGTTAAAAGCATGCGATATACTAGCTTGATAGCATTCAAGATTTTGTTGAGCTTTGAGCCTTTTTTCATCTAGCGCTTCTGACTCGAAGAGACATATTCAAGCATTATCTTCTTTGGTAAGTCCCCCTTGAATAGCAAGTCTCAAGAAAGGTATATGTCACTTAAGACTGCTTTAACTCCAAAAAGCAAGCGAATATGGGATTGCTTGAATTGGTATGTGATATGTTATCCTATATGTCCACAAGGCTTCTTTCATTCTTTCGTACTAGTCTCATTTAGACTTGGAGACTACTTTCCTCAGGAGACTGCATAGAGTCATATTGAATGCTTCAGTGAGACCATTGTCGGCAGCATGATACATAGAGGATTTGCGCTGCTTGAAGCCAAAAAGATCACAAATCTTATTTATCAATTTGTTATCAAGTTGCTTGCCATAGTCGGTTATTATGTATTGAGGAATTCCAAATTGGTATATGATATTCACTCAAATAAAATTTGTAACATTTCCTTCTTCACCTCTTTGAGAGTGATAACTTTGGCCCATTTCAAGAAGTAATATTTTGCAGGCAGGATATATAGGGGCCCACTAGAAGATTTTGGGAGTGGTCCTACAACATCCAATCCCCAAGCATCGAAAAACCAATATGCAATAGTCGAGTGTAAAACTTCAGGTGTTGTTGTATGAAGTTTGCATGGAATTGATAAACTTTGCACCTTCGAGTATAGTCTAAGTAATCTTTTACCATGGTTGGCCAATAATACCCCATTCTCTTGATGTGAAAGTGGAGCTTCAGTCCAGATTTATGTGATCCACATACTCCCAAATGTGCTTCCTGCAAAGGTTGACTTGCTTCTTCATCTCCAAAACATCGAAGGAGTACCCCCTCAAATGATCTTCTATATAGTGTATCCTTATTGCAAAGGAAATAAAGTGCACGACAATGAATGTCAGTCCTCCTTCTGGCATCTTCTGAGAGTATACTATAATATAAGTAGTCGATAATAGCTTATCGCGGGTCCTCTTTGTTGGCTTTGAAAGTTGAAACAACATGTTCAAGCTTGTTCTCCATATGTTCGTCTTCACTCAGTGGTGGTACTACCTATTTTGGCAGATAGTAACTTGTGTTTGATTAGGAAGAGCCAGAGTTAAAGGTAGAGCATATAAGGCATCAACTATTTTGTTTTTCTTTCTCGGCACATGTTGGAGGGTTACATCTTTGAGCCATCCTATTAGCTTTTGAGTATAACAGTGATATGGGAGTAGTTCAAGCTTCCTGGACTTATAAGTTCTCAAAAGCTATTTAATCACTAACTGAGAGTCACCAAAGACTTGCAGTTGTAATTGTTTCATGTCGACCACCATTTTGAGACCAAGTATCAATGCTTGATATTCTACCATATTATTTGAGCAATGTTGTCCCAATGTGAACGAGAATGGTAGGAACTCTCCCTATGAGGTAACAAACACCACTCCAGCACCAGATCCACGATGATGTGCAGCCTCATCAAAGTATATCTTTCAAGGAGGTTGTATTTCAATGGCCATCGCATTTTCATCAGGGAGCTCATCAGTTAGCTCCTAATTATTTGGTATTGGATGGTCTTCCAAGAAGTCTGCTAATACTATCCCTTTACAACTTTTTGAGTGACGTATATGATCTCAAACTATTAGAATTGGAGGTACCACCTTGCCAGTTGGTCACTGAGGACTGGTTTCGACATGACAAATTTGATGGCATTTTCTTTAGAAATGAGACGAACAACGTGGGCTTAAAAAAAGTGTTTCATCTTTTGAATTGAGAAGACTAGACATAAACACAACTTTTCGATTGGTGAATAATTCAGCTTATTTTGCATCATCATTTTACTCAAGTAGTAGAGGAAGTTTTCTTTGCCTTTGCTATTATCTTGAGCTAATATGGCTCCAACAGACCTTTCTTGTATCGCAATGTAGAGTATCAATGGCTTTCCAGGTATAGAGGCTGCTAGAACTGGAGGGTTTTTCAGATATACTTTGATACTTTCAAAAGCTTTGCTACATGTTTGGTCCTACTTAAAAGAAATGTCGTTCTTCATAAGATAATTGAATGGTTGACATCTTCCAGCTAGATTCGAGATGAACCTCCATATGTAAGTTAACTTTCCTTGAAGGTTTTTTAACTCATGAATATCTCGAGGCTCAAGCATCTTCAGGATGGCATCAACTTCAGCTTGATCAATCTCGATCCCTTGATTTTGCACAATAAAGCCAAGAAACTTACCAAAAGTGATCCCAAAGGCACATTTCAATAGGTTCATCCTTAGTTGATATCTCCGGAGCAATTCAAATACTATTCTTAAGTCTTTCAAATGGTTGCCCCTCCTTCTTAACTTCACCACTAAGTCATCAACATAAAATTTAACATTTTTGTTGAGAAAGTCATCAAATATATTCTACAGAGCCATTTGATATGTGCCACGAACATTTTTTAGACCAAAAGGCATCACTTTGTAGCAATAGATAACTTTAGGGGTGCGAAATGCGGTGAGTTGTTCATCCTTTAGTAACATGTGGATTTGGTTATAGTTAAAAGAACCATCCATGAATGACACTGCCTCATAACCAGTTATAGCATCAATCATTAGTTCTGGAATGGGTAGTGGGAATTCATCTTTAGGGCATGCATTGTGAGATCTCTAAAGTCAACACAAGCTCGAATTTGGCTATTATTCTTCCTCACAGGAACAATGCTTGAAATCCATGTAGGGTATTTAATTTCATGAATAAAGCCTGCCTCAATGAGTTTGTTGATTTCATTTTCGACCAATGGGACCAACTCTAGCCTAAAAAATCTTTGGCCTCCTTCACAAGATGAGCACCATTCTTGATTGCCAATTGGTGGACCACTATTTTAGTATTCAAGCTGGGCATTTCCTTGCAACTCCAAGAAAAGACATCCTTATACTCTTTGAGTAGATTCATATAAGTACTTTCTTCACCAGCTTCTACAAAGGTACTCAAGTAAGTTGGCCTTGGGTCTTCATCAGTGCCAAGGTTAACCTCTTTTAAAGTATCTATTGTGGCTTTCAATATTTGTTCATGTTCGGTGGAGAATCTCCAGTATCTTTTTCCTCCTATTAATCATTCTCACTAACAGATATATGATAGCACCAAGCAATGCATCCTGATCCTCCATCAACCTTTACTTGAGATGAAGCATCAAGCTCCCTCAAAGCTGCAATATGATACAAGAAGCCTACACTTTCTTTAGCTTCCTCACGTTCTTTGGTGTAGACCAAGGTGTGAGTATTTGCCTTTAGTACCTCTTCATATGGAACCATGAGTTCCGTTCTCTGCTTCATCCTAGAGGGAATTGTGGTTTGGATATCTTTTTGGATACGCGGAGCAAGTGTCACCTTTAGGTAACTTCTTCAGTGCCTCTTATTCTCTTTCTTCACTTGTCCCAATCTCTCAAATATGAAAGTTCTTGTACTGGGTTTTTCAAGTCGATCAAAGATAGAAGGCCTTTTGTTATAAGAAATAGACTCATCTTTGATGGTGGTGTATTTATTACTTGTTATTCTTATAGAGATACGAACTCGAGGTTGTTGGCTATAGCCCAAGCCTTTGTGTGCTTTCCTAGTGGTATCATCTGATAGGAGTTTCCCTAATTTAGATGGCTCATTAGGGTTGTACCCAGCCTTTGTAGGTAACTTGTAAGCATTTGGATCAAAGCCCTTTGTACGTTTTGTGGGGAGGGGTAAATCTTGAGGTTGATAAGTTTATTACATCAATGCATTTGATAGAATGAGTTAGCCCTCCCAGTATATTTCCCTGAACATTAGATGATTGACCTTCCTTTTTCTTTACCTTCGGAACATAGCAGGGTGCAAAAGTTAGCTTTTTTTTCGAGGATGTGATCTTCCCTTTATCTGGATAGGACTCCAACTCTCCAATACTGACCTTGACCTTTCCAACAACCACATCCATTCTTTTACTGGCAGGCACATTAGTCTTGGTCAATTTGATATTGTCAAGTTTTGCTTCCTTTGTGATATAATTCTTCAGATAGAATTTTACATCAGCAAACTATGACTCAGCTTCTATGAAAGGATTATCATCGATAACTATTTTCCTTTCAGTTATATCTCGAAGATACTTCAAATATTGGTAGTAAAAGGATGAGATAATTTTGTTCTCATATACCCAAGGCCTACCAAGCAATATATTGTATGAAGTCTTTCCATCGATCACACGCATCCATGTACTAGATCTTAAATCACCAATATAGATTTCTAACTTGATGGAGCCTATAGAACTCTACCCCGTAGTTGAATCCTTTTACTAACAGGCGACTTTCACAAAGTTCCTCAGTCTTGATGCCTATTTCTTTCAATATATGGATAGCCAGAATATTAACCCCAGATCCTTCATCAATCAAGATTCAATTTATCCTCTTCTCTAGAATATGACATACCATGTATAAAGGATGATTATGTAGCTTTTCACCGAATAGGAGATCATCCTTTGTAAATGTGATTTTTGTATCACATGCATGTGTTTCTTGAGAAAAGGGTTGTACAGGCTTCTCAGAAGATAAGGGAGGCACTTTTGCTTCTTCTTTATCCATGGGAGACATCTTTGATGAACTTTCACCTATTGGCTCTCTTTTATCGGTGTTAAAACATGACGCCCTGGTGTTATCTTAAAACATGATGCCCTGGTGTTATCTTAGACAGTTCTAGTATGAAATCAACATGGCAAGGACTCCCCAAAAGTCACAGGACATCGTGTCTTCTAGTAGTGATGTACTTCCACCTTTTCTTTCTTTGGACATGTGACTAGCTTTTGCTTTCTTGGTCTCCTCACCATCCTTACTCTAGTTCGTTTCTTTGATGATTCTCTTTGTGAACTTGTCTTATTGCATCTCTAACTAGTCACGAGAATCCAACTTTCACCATCATCTCTATCAGTTTGGATTTTGTTGGGCTATTAGGTCTTCTCCCTTTCAGAAGTATATATTTGGATCGGGTCAAGCGAGCCGAAAGTGATAGAGATTTGGTTAGAACTAGCTTTCTCATCATCAAGGACAATCTTATCTTCCCTAGCCAATTGTATGACTTTGTCCTTGAAGATGAAACACTTTTCAAGAGGATGATCCAAAAGTCTATGATATTTGCAGTAGTTTGGATTATCAACTTTTCTAGCTTCATCAAGATGTTTCATCTCCGGTAACTCAATGAGTTTCAGTTCAACTAACTCATCAAATATTTTAGAAACATCAAAATCCAAAAAGAGGTATTCTTTTTCTTGTATCTCCTTTAAAGTCAACTTCTGATTTGGACGCCCCTGAGAGGTTGTCTTCATACTCTGTTTCCTACTCTTTTTTGTAGGGAACTTCACAAGCGATGCATTGACATTCATGGATTTCTTATTATCATTCTTGAGCACAAATTTGCTCCATTTCTTTGGTTCCTGCTTGTCTTTTCCTTTACGAGGATCATGGACCGACATCATATCTTTTCCTGCAGAAGACATGCTTAACTCTATGTCGTGAGAATGAGTAGCTAGATCCTCAAAAGACTTTGTCTTGATTCGTTGTAAGATGTAGAGAAGCCCCTAGTGCATTCTTTGGATACACATTTCTATTCCTGAAGCTTTATTAAGTCTATCTTTGCAGATAAGACTTCCATTTATCTATTGATTTATGAAGTCGATGACTGGTTCATCCTTTCTTTGGCAAGTATATGTCAGTTCTACCATGCTTACTGTGCGCCTTTTGCTATAGAAGCGATTGAGAAACTCATGTTGTGGTTGCTCTTAACTATCAATGGAATGAGGTTTAAGATCAGTGTACCAGTCAAAGGCATTTCCTTTTAAAGAGCGAACGAACTACTTGATGAGATTGTTTCTATAGGTCCCAACACTATTACATATCTCCATAAAGTGTGCAACATGTTGCTTTGGATTTCCTATGCCCTCTAACGGTTGAAATTAGGGAGGTTGATAATAACAGGCATTTTAAGGCTATCAAAAAAAATCCTCACAGAGTAAGGCTTGGCATACATATGGGAAGACTTATTGAAAACTTCATACTTGTCTTTAATGCTCCCTCAATGAACTACTTTAATTGATCAAGTGGGATCATTCCTTCGGCAAAAACTGGCAACTCCTTGAGAGTTGGTGCTTGCTTTATAGGATTTTCAGTCTCTTGAATCTCAATACCCTTCCCAGGTACATGGTAAGATTCACCATCTAATAATCTATCTACTCTATCCATCAACTTATCGATGTGAGACTCTTGGTATTGCATATGTCTGGTCAGTCCTTCAATCATTTTTGACAGATTTGCAAGTTGTTCCTCTCTAGATAAAGCATTAGTTGTTATCGCTTGCATGACTATTGAAGGCATAGAAGAGTAGCATGGATTATTATGGAATTTGATCTTCAGAGGTCTTATATTATGCGACACATATGGAGAAGATTAATTTGATGAGTCCTAGTCTTTCTTTGCAGTAGAATTCTTGGAACCAAGGACTTCAAGTAGAGTTAAAGTCTACTTGATCTTCTCAGCAACAGTACTTCCTCCATTTGAAGCATTTGTAGAGGACCTTTCTCCCCTTGGAGTTGAAGATCCAAAATCAAGAGTTAGTATGGACAACACTCGCAGTGTTTGTTGTCCTAGCATAGTGGCTTTGCTCCTTGTAACAACTCAAATACTTTCAAAAGTAATACCCATGATTCCCTCTAATTCAATGAAGAACTTGGAATCAGCAGCCTTAGAGGAAGTTGATTGGGAGTTGATCTTCTTGGAAGCCATTTGAATATTCTTTAATTCTTGAAAAGTTGAGATAAGAGGTAGAGATTGTCCTACGGGCATGCTAGAATTTGTATGACAATATAATTTTCGTAGAGAAAATAATAATCAAGGAATAAAAAATATTGCAACAATCATAGTATTTGATAGGACCTGTAACATAATTTAAACCCCGAACGTCCTTAATTGGTTCGATTTAATAAAGTTTGGGACCGAATCTAACATTTCACCTGAGTTTGGTCCTTAAGAATAAAGCTTGTTGTGGGGTCAAGGTGTGTGTGATTTATTGATTGGCACAAGTGTACCAAGT
>JAOTQJ010033739.1:0-15768 GCA_025642045.1 Solanum sejunctum
TAGTCAATAAAACAGAGGAAACTCTGTCGAAATTTTTGTGAAATTCCTTAGCTGTCGTAAGTAAAGATTCAGTGTAAATGATTGTCGTGGTGCCCTATCGGCACCATTCGAGGCCCCTGGGTTGGGTCGTGATATAAGTGGTCAAAAAAATAGATCATACGGTCAACGAGAGCGAGGTACGATGAAACCTTCTTCTGCAGTCAACACTAACAATGAGCAAGCAAAGGTAAATAAAGAGATCATGGAGCATCCTGCTCAACTTCGCACAAGTATGAACTTGATTTTAAAGAAAAACCAAGCAAGTGTAGAAGCAGTCAGCTACCAACCTCCAAAGGCTCCTATTTATGATGATCCAATTTTTGATGAAGATGCATGTTTTGTAAGCAACCAAGAGGCGGGTTTTCGAAACAACCCTCAAAGGTCCAATTGTGATGGTGCATAGAGATAACTGGGGTGGATATATGAAAGACAGAGAGTGCCAGATGTTGAATGGGGAAGAAAAGAGAACTACAGAAATGGTCCTTATGTGCAACCTCACATCGTGATACTAGGTCAAGTAACTCTAGGATCGAAGAAATGTTCGATAAGTTGTTGAAGAGGGCCAACTACCAAGATTGGACTTTAAAGGGAATGAAAGAGGATATTTCAAGTATTAACCAAAAAATAGAGTCTCACTCGGTGGCGATTAAGCAACTCGAACAACAATTTGGGTAAGTTTCTTTGCCATGGAACCAACGTCAAAAAAGCAACTTACCAAGAAATATGGTACAAAATCCTAAAAATGAAGGGCATTTCATGGCAGCCATGACTCAGAGTCGCAAAAGCACCGTAGACCCCCCTATGCCTGTGATTGTGGATGAAGTTGAAGAGAAGGGTCTTGGTGGTGAAGTCGTGGTTGAGGAAGTAGGTTCGAAGTTTGTTGGGAGGCAACAAGAAGAGGTAAGGGAGCACAAAAAATTGAAGTCAATTCCAAAAACCCCCTCCTCCTTTCCCTCAAAGGATAAAGAAAAAGGAATAGGAGGGTAAATTCAAACATTTCCTCTCGATGTTGAAGCAATTCTCTATCAAAATTGCCTTTCTAGAAGCTTTTTAGAAGATGCCTAGGTATGCCAAGTATATGAAGGATTTGGTGACCAAGAAATGCACTTTGAGCTAGGAGTTCTCACAAGAACTCCAACTATATAGTGAGATTATGACCAAATGCCCTGTTAAAAAATGAGAGGACCCCGGTGCACTCACCATTCTTTGTACCATTGGTGATGTTAAGTTCACAAGAGCATTGTGTGACTGAGGAGCGAGCATTAATCTAATGCCTCTTGCTGTATTCAAAAAGCTTATCCTTGGCACTCCCATCCTGGTAAGAATGAGGTTGCTCATGGCAGATTGAGCCATTAAAAAGCCATAGGGAATCCTTTTGGATATGCTTGTTAAAGTTGATAAATTCATCTTTCTCGTGGATTTTGTGATCCTTGACTTCAAAGTTGATTTTTAGGTGCCCATCATCTTGGGGAGACTATTTTTGGACACTGGGAGAGCCTTAGATATGATTTGGGTCAACTTTGATCTAGGGTCAATGATATAGAGGTCGTGTTCGATATTCGCCAATCTGTGAAACACCCGAACGAGTTCAAGAATGAGGTGTGGACCCTTGATGATAGTTAATGAAGGAAAATGACAAAGTCGAGCCTTGATATCAAATAAGGCGCTTATTGGGAGGTAACCCAAGCATTTTTGATAATTATTGATTTATTTTAAGTGTTTTTGGCTGTTGAGATTCTTAGGTAGAAGGTGTGAGTTTGTTTTTAGTTGAAATACATTGATGCAGTAGGAATATTTTGGAAATTGTTGTGTTTTGAGATTTGGTTTGTAGGTGAGAATTGAAGAGCTGAAGATATGCAAAAATGACACTTGGACCATCTTCTACGAGCAGTCTACAAGTCGAAGTCCTCACTATTACTCATAGTCATGCCTCATAGAGGGAAACAGTAAGTATTAGGAGTTGGCACATATACTACAAGCCAACTTACGATTCGTAAGTTCTCTTATAAGTCGTAAGTGGGGTTCGTAGTGGCCAGGTATAATTCCTAAATTTTTGCAAATGTTAGGTCTGTTACGAGACTAGAACCTATGAGTCATAGGACAAACCTACAACATGGTCAGGATCTCATAGCTCCGGTCAACAACTTTTTATTTAATGACCCAGTTTATATATAAAAGGGGTCAAAATTTGACCCCTAATTTCCTTTCTAAACCCTTCGATAAGTCACTTTTCCCCAAACCTACTCCGTAATTCTCTTTTCTGACCAAAATCTTGGCTACCCACATCATTTTCCGGCAAGGATTCTAGCGAGGTCACCATTTTCTAGGGTTTGGCATGATTTTGATTCTCTTTACTTTGGTTAATTTTTATGGCCAATCGGTAAGCCTCTTGGCTACATTTAACACTATTATGGCGAGCTTATTTCTTAAATGAGTGTATGCTTAGTTTAACTATGCATAATCGTGCCCATGAGGTGATTTTTGATTTACACATGAAACCTAGGGCTTGTGTGCTTCGAAAATTTTTTATTATGATACAAACCTTGTTTGAAATTCTTGAGTGGGTGGTTGCAAATATTAGAACTTTTGGTTCAAAGAATGTAATGCATTGTTGTTGCCCTACCATTGTTTGAAGTATCTTTGAAACTGGAATTAGAAAGTGTGGGTGTGTTTTGTACACCATAGCATGTTGGACTTGATTGAAAGTGTTTTAATTGTTCTTGTATTTGCATAACCTAGTTTGTTGATTAAAAGTGCTAGTTTGGGTTTTGAAAGTACTCTTGGTCTTGTTTGGTGTGATTTGGAATTGCCTGAAATTATGAGGAATGATGTGTGTTCTAACTCTCTGGGTTCATAATGAGATCATTTATGTGTTGAATCAAGTGTATTGCTTTTATAAGTGCCTAGTCTTGAATTGTGATTGTGTTGCTTATGCTTGTTATGGGAAAATAATAGGTACCACTGGTGCCTTCTGCTTTTAGCAACGAGGCACTCCTACAACTCGTACGTTTTCCTACGAGACATAGTGGTCCCTCATAGCAAGCATTAGTCACTTGTGGTTTCTTCGTGTTTCTTAATATGACTCATAATGCCAGTTACGACTCATGGTGAGGCTCTCATAATTCTAACTAAGTTCTTAAAAATGTCTTTGAAATTAGGTATGAGGCTAGACTACGACTCGTAGGTTCCCTATGAGTCATAACTGCCCCTCATATCTAAGGTCAGATTGCATTTTTGTAAGTAACCTTGTTACTACGAGTCTAGTGTATGACTCGTGAGACACCCTACGAGTCATAACTATACTCGTACCTGTAAACCTGTGATTACATCAGTGATACCTGTTTTGTTTATTTCTATGCTTAAGTGTTTGTGTTTCTTGTTCCTTGTTATGTGATTTATTGGATCAAACATGTTGAAACTTATATATTGTTATATGGTTGGTTTGTAGATAAAATGCCTCCAAAGGTCAAATGTGCAATTCAAACTTTCCAACAGAGCTTGGTTGATAAATCCTCCGAGACTGAGCATCCGGAGGGCTCTGTGGAAGTCAAAAGAGTTAGGATAGACCCAGAGGCTAATGTGACTCAAACTCGGGGCTGCATTGTTATGGCCCTTGTAGAAGTTAAGAGTCCCTCCAGTTTGAGGATGAGGGTAGCAGTGATAGGTTCGAGAGCAGCTCATCTCATATCACCCCTACACATACTAAGACAAATTCTGAGGAGGGGTCACAGGCTCAGCAGGAGGAGGTTCAGTCACAACCCCCAGTTGATCATAGATGGTGTGTCACAAGTATGAAGGAGATATATGACCAGGGATTAGAGCCTAAGAGACAGGACAAACTGATGGTGCGATAGTTTTATGAAAAGTCTAGACTGAATGACTCGGGGTTGGATAAAGTGCGAGGCTTAGATGAAGAGTTGGACAGATATGAGCTGCGATGGACTACTCAGTAGTTGGGAAAGTATGCCCCTTTCATAGTCTGTGAGTTTTATACGGCATATCTTGCTACACTCCGCCGAGGGTTACTAAAGAACAAGAAGATAATTGAGCAACTGAGGTTACGGGTTGTGCTAATCTGGGGTAGGAGAGTTCCTATTTCAGAGGAGACCATCAGATGGGTCCAGTTTGGGCCCACTTATAAAGTGCTTCAGTCTACCACAGAATATGATGGAGGCATTAATAAGATGAGAAGAGTGGTGATTGAAAAGAACATTGATGTCGGGGCAAAGCTTCTACGATGGATTGCTAGCTAGATTTGTGAGGAGGACTTTGAGTTGACATGGGTTACAAACCACACAGATCCTATTATGAACGCTCACCTCTCTTTTCGTGCCAAGTTTTGGTGGTCTATTATTCAGTGGTGTATCTGGCCCACTATCATAGATAATGTGATCACCTTGGAGCGGGCTATGTTATTATCCAGCATCTTAGCTAGTTATGATATAGACTGGGCTCGGATCATCTCGGAGAAAATCCATGAGGAAACCATCCGTACGAATATCTCACTGCCATTTCCTATTTTGATTAATCATTTATGCAGTGCAATGAGTGCTTCTATTGACCCCTATTAGAACCATTACATAGAGGCTATACACACCATGGATCCTAGCCTTATAAAGGCTTACGAGAACCCGATGGCTTACCATGAGTAGCCCCTCTTATTCCCAAGCCATTCCTAATAGAGCCTTCGACTCAGAGTGCACCTCCAGCTTCTATCGGCACTACTCCAACTGCTACAGAGCATACGCTAGCTATGGAGATTGAGTCCACACCATCCTCCAATACTCCAACACCAACACCAACTACATTACAGGTTGATTCTCTTACTTCTGCTATTGCTTTTCAGGCATTATTACGCAAGGTGGCTACAGTGGACTCTAGACTTTAGGCTCTATCTGCATGGGTCAGACATTGGATTGACTAGATCGTATGGAACTCAGAGGAGAGGATAAAGGCATTCGTCCATGATTTGATAGATAAGAGAGTTAGTGTGATGGATGACCGAGTAGATGCTTTCAAGGAGAGAGTCCAACGGAGACTTAGGGTCCCAGGACTGCTAACACGAGTGCGGTGACTGAGGAGTTGGCAAAGTTTAAGGCTGACCTATTACAGATGTTAACAGCCCTAGTTGCAGTCCCATAGGTAGCACCGACTAGTGATGACGCATTCGAGTGGCTAGCTGATTGTTTGAACATCCATGGAAAGAGACCCCTTGAGCATGATAATGATCTAGAGCCAGCTCAGAAGAGGCCGAGACTGGAGGAGGAGCCCATACCCAAGGAGGTAGTGTAGGAGTCATTATTGTTGGCGGTTATTTAGAGAGATTAGACATAGCACACCCCACATGGAGAGGGTTGCTCAGGTACTACTTCGGAGGAGATGGAGCCCCAGGACCCCACAAACCAGCCAAAGACTGGTGCTTGAAGCACCATGATGTTTGACTTCATTAGACCCCAATTCTTATTTGATTATTTTGTATACTTTGTTCTATTATTAGACAATCCTTTTGTTGTGTTGGGTTTTAGATATGTTTAAATATTTTTATGATTTGATGTTGTTTTTACTTATATTGTGGATGTTTTTCGTTCCTGTCTTTACTTTGAGGACAAAGTATCTTATTTTGGTAGAGTGTGGGAAGGTATGGATTAAGGTGAAGTCTGAGTAGCCTCAAGTCCATAGCTTCCCTTATTTTTAATCCCAAGGTTTTCTTGTGGTGATTATTTTTCCTTCTTGATGTTTACTTTTCTATTGAACAGACATGTTTAGGTACTGTAGATAATGTGTAAGTTTATAGTAGTGTTATCTGTTGGCATATACATAGTCTTTAGATGCTTTTTAAAGTTTTGATGAAAAATTGGGTATCCTCAAAATTTTTGAGATTGTGATTATTGATGCATTCATATATTTTGGATATCTGGCAATGTTTTTTTCTGATAATGTGAAGGTAAACTGAGGCTTGAAACATGACCTGTGATCTATACTTGATTGTGGGTGCAATGTCATGTGTGCTGTGAGCTTATTTTGCCACATTCATGTATCTTGTATGGACTCAGAACTTGCCTTAGTACTCTAAGAATTGGTTTGGTGATGTGGTTGATATGGAAAGGATTTTAGGCTTTTATTCTTTGAGTGAACCCACCTTTGGCCTAAATGACCCACTAAATGAGTGATTAAACCCCTGGTTCCAATTTGTTGAGCCTCTCATGTACCCATTTTTTCTTGCAACCTTGCTAGCTTAACCTTGTTTGATGAAATACCTTGATATTAACCCTGGTCTATACTTGGTCATGTGAACCTTAATTAAGGCTAAAAGCCTAAGTTGAGGGTGGCTATAAGTTGTGGCCCTAGTTTGAGGAGTAGATATTGTGTACTTTACCTCAGGCTAAAAGCCTAAGTTGAGGGTGGCCCTTG
Source organism: Solanum sejunctum (assembly GCA_025642045.1). Lineage (NCBI taxonomy): Eukaryota > Viridiplantae > Streptophyta > Magnoliopsida > Solanales > Solanaceae > Solanum > Solanum sejunctum. The sequence goes on from JAOTQJ010033739.1 coordinate 6,451, forward strand.
TTGTGGTAAAGTAATGAAAATGAGGTGGTTAGTTGGGAAACAAAGAAAGAAATGAAAAATCATGAGCCGAGTGAAAAAAAAGAGAAAAGAAAAGTGCCTTGAATTGAGAAAAAGTAGCAAAAATTGAGTTCAGAAATAAGGCGCAACTGAAAATAAAAAGCACTCGAGAAAAAGTTTAAAACTGGAGAATAAGGGTGGATTTATTGAAAAGGGTTGGATTATGAAAGCAAAAAGTGTTGGTAAACATGGTTCAAGGATAGCTTTTAGTCACTACTTGCCTAAAATGCCATACCAATGCCCCTTGAACCTCTGTTACAAGTCCATAAGTCCTAAAATGATCCATATCCACTTTATCACTAAGCTAGAAGATGTGTATAGAGGCAAGCCTATGGTGTTGGTCAGTATGCATGAATTTCAATTGTGAGAGTGAGAATACTTCCTCAGTCGTTGAATTCTGGATGCTTTTTGAGTGATTATAAAAGGACTTCTTTCTGTGAGAGAATTTACACTACTTAATTAGCATATGGCATCACCCGTGATTGTGGATGGTTGATGCTCCTTAACATATCATAATTGGGTTACCAGACTCATCATCATGTTTTGGTATGCTCAGTAACTTCGCAATCTGGTTTTGAAAATGATAGTTGGGTACCTGAATTAGAGTGAATGATGTTTATGCCATCGATATAACTATTATGTATTTCTCATTGTCTATGTAGATTAAGTCATCACTTGAGGACAAGCAACAATTCTAACTTGAGGGTGTTGATGTGCTGTCAAACTACAACACATTTATTGCTCAAAACAAGGGATTTTGTGAGTTCTTAATGTGACTTTTTATGGTTTTTATGTGTTTTTTGTGTTATTCTTGTAGAAAAGTTAGGTTGACATGATTTTGAAGAAAAGTTGCAGATTTTGCTGAGTCATAGGACATACGAGCTCATCTATGAATCATAGCCCAAGCTTCGAGTCATAGGGTGTGTCTAGCAAGAAACAGAGACCAAAAATAAAAAATCTTCTAAGTGAAGCTCACCCCTACGAGTCCATCCTATGAGTCATAAGTCTCAGTCAACTCGTATAGGTGGACTCGTAGAAGGAATCAGAGAGCCAAAATATTGGACCAAAAACTGATCACCTAAACTGTAGGAGAAACATACGAAATATAGCCTAAGCAATGACTCATACCAGTGGGTCATACCAATTGAGTCCAAGATATCAAGAACCTAATACGAGACCCTGACTACAACTCATAGGCCACCCTATGAGTCATACTTGCAAGACTTACTAGCTACTAGCTATCGTTTCTGTGTTACTTTTAGGGTTTATATTAAACACTATAAATACATTAAGTTAGGGTTTTATTATGAGATTCTATACTTTAGAACATAAAATTTGCTTTTGAATATTCTCTCAAGAATCTTTGAGGGTTTTAGCTTAGTTTATTATTTCCTCTTGGAAAACCCAATTTTGGGGATTATAAACCTTGTTTTGTGCTTATTATTAATCTATCAAGCTTTGGGTTTGCAACTTCTGGTGGCTACACTCTTTCTTATTCTTGGTAAAACTCTCAACTATGTCTTATATTTACATTAATGTTTGTTTTTCCTTAGCCATGAGTAGCTAAGCACCCACAACTTGGGGTTGTAGGAACGATGGGTAGTTGATCTAAATAGCCTAGGTTTATTGCATTTCTATGATTGGAGTTTTGGATGTATTATCTACTTCTCTTCATATTGCTTGTTGTTTAGTTATGGCTAACACCAAACCCCGTCTACTATCATGAGGCCGACCAAGTTAGTGATGAATGGGAAAAGAAAAGTAGATGAGAAAATTCGATTAATGTATTCTCATCTAATCAATCAAACCTATCCAAAGAGAGGTTGATTGGGATAATTGGTGATGGTTAGTTGGCACGCTATGGTGGCTGACCAAGCTCCATTGGGAAATTCGACCTTTAACTTCATAAGAGGTCTGGAAGGACCTAAGTTACTGTCATCTATGCGAATCTCCAATTATAGTCATGTTATCTAAGGAGATTGAGTCAACGAACCATGGGGAACATGATTCCTAAGTTGTCCCTAAAACTGAGTGTTTCCTAGCATTATAGTTTAGCATTTATTTTATTTTATTTTTGAATCACAAAAATCCCCCATTTAGAGATTGTAATTATGAATACTTGAAATGATTGATAGTGAAGTCTTATAGTCAAGCCCTATATTCCCTGTGGATTTGACCCTAACCTCTAGTTAAGTTAATTGCTCACAGCGAATCCTTTCTTATTGGAGCGTGAACACACTGACATCCACTTGGGCCTGCATCTTTTCATGATGCAGAGATAAGTACCTGAGGTTGTCAACGGGCACTCCAATGAAGATGTTTCTCTTATTCTAGCTGATTGGTGAGTCCTTCTCTAGTTTAAGGGATGTATACTATTTCATCTAACTTTAGAGTCAGAATTTTAGACTTGTTTATTTTTATTTTGAGTTAGCCATGAGTCTGTCATAGCACCATCTATATAACTTAGATAGAGACATCATAGACTAGATTTGGGATTGATGACTTGGATATTATTTGACTAGTGTATTTCATACTAGTCTGATTGATTTATTTTGATTACCTTTATTTGAGATTTTTCACCTTTATTTATCTTTAGTCTTCCACTGATACGATAACTATTGATTGAATGAATGTGATAAAGCCAAGTGGTTCGCTTGGGGACTAGCAATAATATCTGAGTGTCGGCCATATCTAGGGTTACCTATCGGGGCATGTCTGTTATGACTTTCTATAAGAACCTAGATAGTTATTTGAGTTATTAATGTAGAGTCAAATGGTGTAAGCATTCCGCGAGACCCTTAATAATTAGTGCGATAGCAATTTATGTGTAAATGACAATAAGTTTTACCTTGTAATCCAAGACTTCCCTAGTCAAATATATGGGAGCTTAAAAGTCGAATGTTAGCATGCTAAACCAAGTGGTTAGATTATAAGAGTTGTAGAAATTGATTATGTATGCTAATAAAAGTAATAAGTGTAGAAAGATGCCCATAGAAACAAAAGGAAGCTAAGACTGTTGCTCAGAAGAAAGTCTTAGAGCGGCTTTATATCTTTGAATATAGTATAACCGGAGAATTTATGATGTTCTGGTTGATAGTAATACCTTAACCGTATGGACCACTATACATATAACTTAGTAAAGAGAATTGGTTCACAGACTTAGGGAGTGGACCTTTTAGTTAAGGGGGGGAGATGAGGATTTAATAAAATAAAGCGAGTCTTGAGCTTTCGATAGTGATGAATTGATCAAAATGAGGCATTGATACTTTTCTATCTCTTTTATTCCTTATAGCTCAGTTACGTCCATACCTTATTTTTGTCTTGTGTATGAGCACCATGCCTATGGCCTAGACCCATGCACTCGATGTCAATGCATGTTCATGTTGAGTTATAAAGGCGAGTAGTGACAATTATACTTTTATCTTACAATATCTTAGAGTTCCCAACCTTATACGAGATATGACTAGAGTTTCACAGCATGTTCAATTCCATAAGCTCATGATAGGTCCTAAAAGGCTGATAAGATTATCTCATATTATGAATGCTCTCAGATCAAATTCCTCAAATATATCATTCTTATGATCTTTTGCTTTAAGCCCTTCCAATGATCCTTCTTTCCAATCTTGATAGTGATATTAATGAAAGTAGTAGATGAGTTATTGCTGAGGAGTAAGGGTGGATGTTCTTATTATGATTTCTTTCTTTCATTAAGTTTATGGATGTAGAGGAAGAGAGAGATGAGACATTATGATGTGCGATAAATAGGTAAAAGTAGGTTAGAGTGTCTCTAGGCAAGAATATGTCGGTGTGTCTTTTAGTGAGAGCTCATTTAATGATGGAGGTAGAACTGCTAAGTAGGCATGATAATTCTTAGATATTGTTAAAGGGTTAGAGTGATAGGCTTGAATGTGTGGATGTCCTTATAGGAGTAGTTGGATAAGGCTACTGATGACTTTTGAATGAGTGTCTTAGTTATGTATATTAGAATAGTAAGAAGAAGTAATATTCACTAAATGAAAGCCATGTGGAGGTATAAAGCTTGAGTTTGAGGTGTTAGCTTTGTAGGAATATGATCATCTTAGGAGTAATACTTTGGGGCTTAGAATTAGACTTAAAAACATAATAAGAGGATATAGTTAGGCAGAAATTTGAAGAAGAGCTATAAGCTTTAATTGTTGGATGTAGTGCCATGAAGAGGAGCTAAGTTGAGATGAGGTGATGAGATTGAGAGTTATCCATGGAGTCTTATGTATATTCTGATCCCATTCTCGATTAGAGTTGATGACTTCCTTCTTAAGTTTGAATAACAAATTCTGGAGGTATTTGAATGATTCAAGTGTTTGAGTTTCGATGTTTCATTCGTGTTTGATAGTGAAGAATGTCAAAAAGAATAGAACAAAAATCTTACGAGATAGATTATAGGAGTATGATTTATTTACAAGGTAGCACATAGTGACTTTGAGTTAGGCTTGACCATGTTAAGAGTATGTAGTGAGACTTAGGCCTTGATGAGAGTTATAAGCTTCAAAAAAGATGTCCTCTAATGAATTAAGTTTTCTATCCTTTAGTTACTGTTCACGCTTGAGTTAGAGTATTTGAGTCTGTGACTATATACGTGCCTTGAGAAATCTCCTAGCGTACTCATCATTTGAGGATGAATGATCCTAAGAGGGAGATAATGTTACCCCCGATAAAATTATCAAAATACCCCTAGATCAGAGACACTTGTATAATACATCTTTCCAAACTTTCTGGGCAAATCTAAGGCCGAAATTATGATCAACATGAAAAATTGTGTGGCAAAATGGTTCTTGATTAATTTTTAGAGCAATCAGATCAAGAGATAATCTTTTGGAGCAAAAACATAATTCCAAAAAAGTGTGTGACATGTCCGTATCGCGGACTTGTCGCAGATTTGCACTTAACTAAGGTTCTAATATTTTCTACAGGATTAGAAAATCAATTAAAAAATGATTTACATAAAATTACATATAAAACGTATTTGACAAATGTGATTTATGTATTATTTTATATAAAAGCAGTTTCTGAACGCGTTTTATATTTTTTGTCAAAAAATAAACTGAAGTGCGACAATTTCGTATCGCAGACTTGCCCTATCATAGTACTTGACAATCACGTTCAAAAGGCTAAGGCATTCTAGTCTTTTACCTACCCATCCTAGTCTAAAATCCTATCATTTTGAGGCCATTTTCAACCCCATATTAATTTCTAAGCGTGAATTTTCAATCATTTACACTAATTTGTCTTCAGAACTAGGTCTAAAGAGGAAAGAGGAGGCTAGGATTCAAGAAATTCAAAGCTAATCATCGTCGTTTGATTTTTCATTCCTCATCCCACGTATGTAAAGGCTACTCATAGCATTGGACTGAGTTTATCCACGTGCCCCACATGTTGATTTCTTGTAATTGAGTTCAAGTAGAGTTTTACCCTAATTCTTGAATTGAATTCTTGAGTTGTCTATTGTCCTATTGAGTTTCTTGTGCATGAAAGTGTGTTAATGATCTTCATGAGTTGGGTACTTGATTAGATGCATGTTTATGTCTTCATTCACATAAATTCTAATTGAGGACTATATTTGATTTTATGCATTATTTTAAATTGAGATTTATGATCGTTTTATATGTTTAACAAAGATGATTTTTGAACATACTTTATTGATTTTGTAAGAACATGCATTTTGAGCATAAATATTGAGTCGAGGAAGGGTCGTGATGAGGTGAGGCACATTTTAATAAGTTTTGATAAAATTGAGCATTGAGTTTACATGATTGAGATGAGTTTAAACGAGGCTTCTAAGGAGAATATTTTGGGAGTAGTATTGAGCACCGAGTTAAGTAAGAGGGGAACACCCCATAATTAAGTTGCCTGCATAGGATAATTGTGTAGTGAACTTTGGTGACTCTTGTCCCAAAAAGGTAAACAAGGCTTGAGGATCCAAAGGCAGAGTTGAGCATCTTCGCAAGTAATGTGCGCGCGAACAACAACATCTCTTTTCTTTATGCATCACCAACTATGGTGATGTGAGTATTGTTGGTTAGAGAAACTCCCTAATTTTTCATAACTGATTTGACATGAGTTTCATGCTAGAGTTTCTTTTAGGAGAATTGTTTTACCATATAAATTGAATGATTTGGCATGAATTGCATATTATTGAGTTTGCTTCCAAAGCATGACTTTATTCTTAAATTTGTTGATTTACTGAGTTGAGTTGAGTTACTTGATGTGAGTATCTTTGATTATGTTCTTTCCTTTCCAGCTCTTTTATATACCATTATATTCACTATACTAGCGTCCATTTAGACTTCATCATTTTATGATGCCGAGGTAGGTATTAGAGGTCATTAATAGGTGCTTCATTAAGGATTTTATCGTATTCAGTTGATTGGTGAGTCCTTTCCTACATTTGTAGGACACCCCACTTATCTTTCTTGCTTTAAGTTTAGTACTTTTATTTTTATTTGAGATAGCCATCCTGTCATTAGCACCATCTAGATGCTTAGAGATAGAGGTTTCATAGGCATTGAGTAGATGTTGTTGACAATGATTTATTTTTCAAACTTTGTTCATTAGAAACATTTGTTTATGAGAGAATTTAGTCAGTTGATCTATTTCTTGACTTTTATTTGAGTATTCTTCCACTATTGAGTATGATGTGACAATGACGCTAGGTGATTCTTTTGAGGGATCAAAAATGGTTTTTCAAGTGTTGGTAATGCCAAAGATACCCTCCCGAGGCATGACAGTCATAATAGATAATAACATTTTCCTAAACTTTTCAAATATATATATTTCTTTTAATCTTTTTGTATTAACCTAAGTTTGACTGATTAGTTATTTTTAACAAATCCTAAAAGATGCTTAAACCCTTCCCTTTAGGGTAACTATGTAAGGACCTAGATTTTTGTATAGCTTTTGTGATGCTTGGAATTTAGTTTTGGAAAGTTTTGAGCCAAGGTGACACCTTATATAATCCTCCACGAGCTGTGTGACCCCTACATGGGACCCCCAAATGAGTTTAAACTCCTTCATTACTATTTGTTCTTATTCTAAACACTTAGCTTCTCATTCACTTGCTCAAATGTTTGTCAACTCCTCTTTTCAAACTCTAATTGGTGGATTCTTGTGGAACCTCAAAGATCAATCTAAGTTCACTTTTAAGTGTTCAATTTAAGCTTATTTATGTTGTTTTAGGCCGTCGTGGGCCTCCTACATCAAGCCAAGTTCGAAGAAATTCCATCGGCTAAATTTTTCACAAGTACCGTTTGAAGGGTCAACTTTAAAGGGTTATATCACTTATATCAAAAGTAAATTGGTGTCCTACGATCTATCAAATTAAATCTCTTTGAATTAACTTTCCAAAGCACTTGGTTTCACCTCATTTAGAGTTTGAATGAAGAAGTTATGCCCATTTTAGTAAATCTCTCCTGTTTTGTATTGTCACCATTTCTCTAAGGCAAGCCACACGGGCCGTGTGGCATCCCTAGAACTATGGGTATGGCCTTGGTCCTAAAACGACCACTTTTTGGCAAAGTAATATGCCCCGACCAGCCACACGAACTGTGTGGTGTGGTACAGGCTGTGAGGCCCTCCTTAATGCTTTCGGAGTGAAACTTTTTCTATGTATTGAGCCAAGTTCCAATTTCCAGATTTTTGCCAAAGTGTAGTCTCACAAGCACTCGACACGAACCATGGATACACGGGCTGTGAGGGCTAAAGTGAGGTGACACTTTGTCATTTTTCTCTCCATTTCATTAATGGCATTTCTGTAGATTCAATTATCTCTATTTGTCTTTTAGGATCTCCTATGCTATATAATGACCTTATAAAGTCCTAAATTCCTTATTCAAATTATTCACACTCATTCTCTCTCATTCAAAAGACTCTCAAATGCTCTCAAGGATTCTTGAAGATTTTCAACTTGGGAATCAAGACACATTCAATTCTTCATCAAATCTTCTCTTGAGTGCACTTCATCTTGTAAAGGTATGTGAATTTTGATCCTTGGTTACTTCCAATTAAGGAGACTCAAGCTATTTTCAGTAAATCTACATGAATTTTACTTACATTAATTTGAGGTTTTAAAATATTTTGATTTCTTAAGTTTCAAAAATGAATGGGTTATATTTATCAATGGATTTAAAGATGAAGTAAGCTTTGAAATATTAAAATACATTGTTATTATGAATATTTGAATATGCATGGTCCTTAAATGTTATGAATCTAAGCATAGGTGATTATATTATGATTTCAAATGTTGATTTAACTATATTTTTAGTTGAGTTTCTTATTATATTGACGGTTTTAGATTGAACCTCAATTACACATGCCATTCTCACATCATCCATAGCGTATGCATTCATGTGAGAATTTAAGGATATTATGTTATGAGTTAATCCCAATTATATTCTATGACATGATTTTAATAAGATATTAGTTATGACGATATTGTGATCGTATATATGTCTATCGATTATGGCTCTTTGAGCATCTTTGGTGCTTGCACCATCTTGTATATGAATGGACTATTCCTATGCATGAGTATTATAATTATGGACTATTATTTGGCATTTGAGCCTAAGTATGATGAATTATAAATTATGTTTTGGCCTTTAAGCCTATGATTGCAGTGAAATGGTTTTGGAAATGACTTTTGTCTCTTGAAAGCATCTATATATATACATATATGTGTTCTTGTGGGATGACTACTTAGCACCATTGGATGGAAGGTTTACTCTCTCTTTTTGAACTATGTGTCTAGCATAGGCTTTTCATTTCAAAATGGGAGTAGTTCCCAAAAGATACCTCCAAAATGGGAGTTGTTCCCATTAAGAGAAGACATGATATGTTATGACTTGATATGCTATATGTGAAAATCCTATTCGAAATGGGAGTTGTTCCCATAAGGAAGGTTATTTCATGTGAAATGGGAGTTGTTCCCTCAAGGTAAATTATGGTTTACCTTTGGCAAGTAGACCATCTCTTTACTGATGAGGCAATTTTATCGGGATTCTATGTAATAGCTCGCTTGGTCTTACTCATGTCGGTTAAGGTCACATCCCCACTATATATATGAGAATTATTTGTATTTCATGCATCATAAATTTATATCATTTTGTTACAGTACATTCCTTGCTATACATATCTCTTTCTATATTATGTGCCTTTGTCATCTAACATCATATGCAGGTTTTGGTAAGTTACTTGAGTTGCACCCCACATACTTAGTAAATTCAAATGTAC
>JAOTQJ010033769.1:0-15766 GCA_025642045.1 Solanum sejunctum
TTAAAAACATAGCGCGACTGTTTCTGGATGACCCATGATGAGCGTCGAAAATTGCATTGACTAACTGCTACTTCACAGTTGAAAGAAGCGCAGACAGTTTAAAAAGTCATTTTGTTTTATTTCATCTTATTGGCTATAAATGTCTGAATCCTTCTCAGACATTGGGACAACTTTATAACTTTACAACTTAAGAACTTGAGAACTTAAGAGAACTTTTAATAGAAATGTTTAAGACAAGTTTCAAGAACGAAAAGTGTTGTTTCAAAAAATTTAAATGTAATTACAAGCAATTGAATAGTTCCTTGGACAACAAATTGAGGTACCGCTATTTGTTTTTCGAGAGTCATTTTATCCTGGGAGGTTATATTCCATAACCTCGGCTACTTGAGGGGAATAATTTCCTTAAGGAAACTCTATGAATTCAGAGGACTTGACTCTTCTCTCCTTTCATCTAGTCTAATATTCTTGAAATTGATTTAACTTCATATTGGATATTACATTAATTATATGAAATTTATATGAAGTTATTTCATTGAAAAAAATAACAATTGTACTACACAATTATCTATATTAGTTATAATAACAACAAATCTTAAAATAATTTTACTTTTATATAATAATAAAACTAAAATATTTATGTGATAAATTGAAAATTAGATTACCTTTCCTGAACTATATCCAAAAATATTTAAAGAAATATGATTTACATATTTAATAGAATTAGTCTTAAAATAATGTGAAAAAAATAGAAAAAGAAGAAACGATAAGAGAGAAGATGTGAGAAACAAAGGTGAAAGTGGATAATATAGTGGGTCCCACATTAGTAAATTAATTAAATAATTTCTTCACCTAATTAATGAGAATTTTAATTCATTTAGAATTTAAAATTGTGTTTTACTTACTTCTAGAATGTTAGGAAATAATAAAAATTTACTTTTTAGTTTTAGAAAGAAAAGATTTGTATAGTCTTTTTGTCATTTTCAGCCATTTTTGGGCTAAACTTTTATGGCCATTTAGCATTATTCTGTTTTATTTTAACTAAATAATTTTTGAATATCTTTTCAACTAGAATTTTTTTGAAAAAAAGATCTACAACTAAAATAGACTTTATTGGATATCACTTTAATTAAACGAACCTCTATTGAATATCACCATTAGAATTGTGTTGCAATCTAATTTGTCTAAGCCATGATGATTTCGAACCCCAACCTATTAGGCGGACCCAATAACATATGTTCTCATTTAAGTGTCCAAGGACATGGATATGTTTGAAAAAAATAAATATTATACAAATAAATTTAAGTCGATACAACTAATATAGAGCATAACTATCTCACTGGTGAAATAAAATAAAAGTTAAAAAAATTTTCATAGTGTTGCGAACAAAAAATTTCATGGTGTTGCGAACTAGTCCAAGCAATTCATCAATAAATCTCTGAGCAGCTTTGAAACCCATTGACGAGCTCAACTAGTTCAAGGATTAGAATCTGAACAAAATTTACGACAAGTGTAGCAAGAGTATACTGGAAACCGCCGCTTTATGTTTTTAAACATAGGGGTTAGGCTGCGTACATCCGACCCCCCTCACCCCGCAATGAGCGGGAGCCTTTTGAAGCACTGGGGTATATTGTTGTTGTAGCAAGAGTATACAATCATGTGTCAATAAATCTCATCAAATCATCTCTAATAAGGTAGTGGTGTTTAAACCTAAAAAAATACAACTAAATTTATGCATGAGGTTTAAAGGATAAGAAATAAAACCTCGATTTGAATCAGATAATTGACTAATACAACAACAACAACACACTTAGTGAAATCCCACGAGTAGGGTCTGGGGAGGGTACAATATACATAAACCTTACCACTAGCTTATAGAAGTAGAGATACTGTTTTCTGGGGAAACTCGTCTCAAAAATCCATAAGCAGAATAAATTAGATATGATAAAAAGGAAAGAAAAGGGAATAGAAAGAGCGACTACTAACGAAAAGCACGTGACAATATATAAATACGATAAAATTAACACATATATGACAGATAATGACAACACATATATAAAACACAACTATGAAAACAACAATGTTTGTAGCATTTTAGTCCAACTAGGATTAGTCTCGTATCTCCTAGTTTATGTTAGTCTTGTTATTGTAGTTGTGTAACTATATGACTCTTAAAGTATGATGTTACATATATTCACTCTTGTAAATCATAATACATACAATTGAAAGGCTTCTTACAAGGTATCGGAGACCTAAGAGGTTTAAACAACCAAAAAGAAATCCAACGTACAATTTTGAGAGCAATGGCAGGTGACTCCTCTAATACATCTGGAACATCTTCCACTATGCCTGGATCATCTTTCAGTACACGTAATTCCTTTGCTACTACCTTTCCCTCTCCCAACCTTGCCCATCAATTGCATGTTAAACTTACATCCTCCAATCTCGTATTGTGGAAGACACAATTTCTCTCTATGTTTAGAGGTTGTGGTCTTGATAATCATATTGAAGGTGATGAGGTGATTCCAGAACGATTTCTAGAAAATAATCAACCTAACCCAGCATACGATTCTTGGGTAAGAGAACATCAACTTGTCCTAAGTTAGATCCTTACTTCTGTCTCAAAATGTGTATTACCTCAATTAGTTGGTGCTGAAACTACCCGAAGAGTGTGGACTAAACTTATGAATGCTTATGCTTCTGGTTTATGGCCACAAATTTGTGATTTAAAAGCTCAGTTGCATAATCTATAGAGAAAATGCAAGAATAGAGTGCTATATAATAAAGGCGAAGCGAATCTCAGACAGGTGGCTGCATTGCAGCATCCTGTTACCAATGATGATTTGGTCGAATTTATTCTTGCTGTATTAGGACCAACTTATCATCCCTTCAGTAGATGACTTGAATCACATCAAGAGGAGATTTCTTTTGACACTTTATATTGATTGATGTTGAATGAAGAACAACAATTAAAAAGAGATGAAGCTCTTACTATTATTGCACCTACAACATAGTTTCCTCATAGTTCATCCACTCCAACTCATGGTCATGATAGAGGAAACATAGGTAATCGAGGTCGTGGACGCAATCAGAACCAAGGATTCTCTCAGCCGACTCAAAATCATGCTTTCTACCAGCCCACTAAATCGATATCCGCAGATATGTCAATGATTGTTTGTCATAACTGTGAAGGAAAAGGATACATTGCACGAGTCTTTCCCTCACCTAAAACTCCTAACCAAACCAAAATATCGGCTGCCAAGCCTCAAATTTGGCCAACACCTAAAGCTCACCTACACAGAATTGGTTGATGGATAGTGGTACCATGCATCATCTTACCTCCGATCTTGATAACCTTGCTATTCATTCTGAATATCAAGGTCCCGAGGAAGTAACTCTAGGTAATGGTGTTGAACTACCCATATCTCATGCACAAACTATTTATGCTCTTAGTAAGAGTCATAAAGTCCCATTTAGTGAGTCTACTTTTAAAGCCTCTAGCCCTCTTGATTTAATCTTTTCTGATGTTTGGGTCTTTGCTGTAGTTACATCTAATGATGGTTATCGATATTATGTCATCTTTTTTGATCATTTTAGTAAATATACTTGGATCTACTTTCTTCGTTTCAAGTCCGAAGTTCTTTCTATATTTATCCAATTTTGTACTATTGTTAAAAAATATTTTGGACGACCTATTAAATCTTTTCAAGCTGACTAGGGAGGTGAGTTTCAATCCTTGACACCATATTTACGTGACAATGGGATTACACAACGATCCTCCCATATATATAATCCAGAACAAAATGGTTGTGCTGAAAGAAAGCGTAGGCATATTGTTGAAATAGGACGATAACTCTTGCATCATTCTAATGTTCCTTCTCATTTTTGGACTAATGCATTTGAACAGCCGTGTGTACTATTAATAGACTGCCTACACCACGACTACAACATCAATCTCCATTTTTTATTCTGTTTCAAATAGATCCTGATTATTCTTTCTTGCATGTATTTGGATACCTTTGTTTTCCTTGGCTTCGTCCTTACGCAAAGAAAAAAATGTCAGCTAGGTCTAAACCTTGTATTTTTCTAGGATATAGCAAAATTCATAAGAGGTATAAATATTTTGACCCTGATTCGGGAAAACTTTTTTGTATCTCGTCATGTCATTTTTGACGAAAATATATTTCCATTTTCTTCGCAGGATGCAAAGGTGCTCAGTTCATCGACCAATTTTACCAGTGACCTAATAACTTTCCAACTACCCTTTATGCCTTCACGACCAACACCTCCTACCTAATCTGAGACGGGTGTTATCACTTCTCTGCTGCCTTCACCTAGTCTAGCTTGCAATAATCTTTAACCGGAACAAACACACATTCCCCACTACCTAGCTCCACTCTACCGTCTAATACTAATTCAACTCTAGCTCCAGCACCTCATGTTCACTGCATGGTTACTCGTACTTAAACAGACTCGTTGAAGCCTAAGCTTCTATTTTTCTTTTCTGTTATTCCACATTCTAGTAAGAAACCTACTTTATATTCACAAGCTTGTAAGGATAACAATTGGTGTCGTGTGATGGCTGAGGAGTACAATGCTTTGATTCAGAATGGGACCTAGGAACTTGTATCTTCATGACCTTCTTAGAATGTTATTGGTTGTCATTGGGTGTTCAAAACAAAGTTGAATTTTGATGGGTCAACAGATCGTCACAAGGCACACTTAGTTGCCAAGGGTATCATAAACCTCTTGGGATTAACTTTGTGGACACATTTAGTCCAATGGTGAAGCCTACAATAATCAGATTCAGACTGTTACTTTCGTTAGCCGTGACTAAAGGTTGGCATATCACACAACTGGACGTTTCAAATGCATTCCTCCATGGGAACTTAGATGAGGTTTTCTATATGTCGCTACCTCCTGGATTCGTTGATCCATCTCGTTTTGATAGTGTTTGTATGCTGAAATGTGCTCTTTATGGTTTGAAATAAGCACCTCATATGTGGAACAAATGACTAACTAATGCACTTTTCTCTCTTGGCTTCTTGGGTTCCAAGACGGATAACTCTTTATTCCACATGGCTACTGGTACTGATAAGCTATTCTGTTTGGTATAGGTTGATGATATTTTGTTAATGGGTAATAATCCTGCTCGCATCAAGTCAATCATTACACAGCTTCAGTCCTAATTTGCTGTTCGTGACCTGGGGACTCTTTCTTATTTTCTTGGCATTGCAGCAACCTGGAATAGTGAAGGATTATTCCTATCTTAACGTAAATATGTTGAGGACCTTCTTAATCGAGTACATAGGGCTGCTTGTAGTCTTGTTTACTAGCCTATGCAACCTGCATCAAAGCTATCCTTTACTTCTGCTGTTCCTTTTAATGATCCTACTTTATATCGCAGCACCGTTGGAGCGCTTTAGTACCTCACCTTTACTCGAACAGAAATTGGTTTTGCTGTGAACAAAGTATCCCAATTCATGAGTTGTCCCCTGGATGTTCACTACATTATGTTAAAGCTACTGCTTCCCATGAATTGTCCTTTAAAAAACTTCAAATAGCTTACTTCATGGATATTCTGATTCGGATTTGGTTGGGGGGGGGGGGGGGGGGGAGATGTGGATGATCGAAAATCCACCACTGGTTTTGCTATATTTCTTGGTGATAACTTGATCTCTTGGTCTTCACAGAAGCAACGAGATGTCTCTCAGTCTAGCAGTGAGGCTGAGTATCGGGCATAAGCTGCAACCCCTTCTGAAATTACTTGGGTTGAATTCCTTCTTCGGGAAATAGGTTGCTTTACCTCTGTTGTTCCTATCCTTTGGTGTGATAACCTTGGTGCTACCTACTTAACTGCTAATGCTATTTTCCATTCCCGTATGAAGCATATGGAAATTGATTTTCATTTTGTTCAAGATAAGTTTCGTGCTAAGTCACTTTCAGTTCGCTATGTGAGTACTCATGATCAAATTGCTGATTTGCTCACCAAGCCCTTGTCAAAGTCTCGGTTTCTTGATTTAAAAAGCAAGTTGGCAGTAGTGTAGTTCCCTGCTCAACTTGAGGGGAATGAAGACAACAATGGTTGCAGCGTTTTAGTCCAACTCGGTTTAGTCTCATGTCTCCTAGTTTGTGTTAGTTTTGTTATTGTAGTTGTGTAACTACAAGACTCTTAAGTCTGATATTATATATATTCACTCTTGTAAATCACAATACATACAATTGAAAGGCTTCTTACATACTACTCCCACTATCCTACTATACCCCAAGGCCAGATAATTGACTAATATCCCAAAGATAAATCAATATAAGCAATAATGGATTAAGTTAGCTAGTGTTAGCCTGATTTCAATGATATGATGTTTTGGAGATATCTCCGAACAAGCTAGACTGAGGTAGCAAATTTATGAGTCAAATAGTTTGAAAAGTAAGATAATAGAGTCCAAGAAAATTATGGTATAATTCCTTTTCTATATATCGGGCTGCAATGATCCTATAGTTTATATAGAGATTATTTTTAAGGGATGAGTGCCATGATTAATTCTCATAAATAATGACATGTAATACTAGAGAGTAATATCCAACTATGCTAGTGAGACATTTTTCTTCCGTGTGCTCAGGTCATTAGTCCTACGAGATGGATATCATAGGTTTTTCAATGTAGCACTGCTGTTTTGTCTCTCCATTATTTAGGCTTTTATCTTGTCTTTTCTTTTCCTACTATCATCTATGTGTCATGATCTACACGTTTTAACTACTTTTACTATATTTCGATAGTCTTCCAGATTTTAATCTTTGCTTTGTCCAGAGAGCATAGATACTTCACCCTCCTTTCTTAGTTGATCTTGAATCCCACTACACTTTTGTATCATATATTGTCTTCAACTAATACTTCTAATCAAGTTTTTTATTCAAGATATTGATAGCGTTCATTTAGTTTCTTGTGTCGCTGCTTAGCATTTTGAAGCACCTAATCCTTTACCTTTTTTTAAATAACTCAACTGATGAGATCTTCAAAGGGATCCTTTCCTTTAATCCTTCCAGTTTTTAGGCATCTCTTCCTATGTTGTTCAAAATGTGGCTTTTTAGTTTTTTGTAACTATCCATAAGTTTGTAACGACAAGTTTATGTTTGAGAAGTCAATTTATCATATTTACATCAATTGTCATTGACATATGGAGAGAATAATGGTAATTAGGTGGTTATACTAAATAACTATGTAAATTCTTAGACAGAAATTAGAGGTCAAAGAATAAAAATCTTAAGTAACATATTTATTATAAGAAAGTTTTTGATATAATATTGTTATCGCCTGACTTAGGATGATGTACCTCGCAATATATAATGATATAGAGAACTTATTGCATATCAAATCATAGATTTACAAATCTAATTTACAATACACTAAATCGCTTGTCTACACAACTTCATAACAGAGAAGGATTTGCATTTATGTAAGACTGCACAAGCAAGCACCTCGAGGCAGGTCTTCGTACTCCTATGTCAATAGTGCTTTATATAAGACACCTTCTTCATTTTATGAAATGACCCCCAAAAAACAGTGCTAAAAAATGTGCCTCATAAGTGCCCAGAATTATAATTTTCATATATCTAAAAATCTGTTCGTTATTTCAAAAATCCGACTTCATATTCTTATTTAGCGGGTCTAATTGAGTGGGAAATTGGTCTAACCTGAATTTTAGAGTAACCGTATCAAAATTTAAAAATCTCAAAAATACGATTTTGGAGGTTCAACTTTGAAGGGGCATATCTCTTAGCGTACAAAGAACTAGGTGGTCCATGACCTATCAAATTAAATCTCTTTGAATTAGCTTTCCTACGCACTTGGTTTCACCTCATTTCGAGTTCGGACAAATGAGTTATGCCCATTTACGTAGAACTCATTTGTGCAGAAAATGCAATTCCAATAAGCAATCCGTTTTGGTCCTATTTTCTCTTGACTTCAGTCCAAGACTTTTAAGTCTTGGGCCTAAGGGTTCCCACACTTGAAAATACATATAATTAGTCTTATTTTACACTCATATCATCCGAAATATTCCCCAATACTCACCAAAACACTTAGTCAAATATTTACTCCCGAATTCAAGTCCCAAAACTCAAGACCAATCTTAAGGATTTCACTCAAGCTTCAAGTCCTCATTAAAGTCTTCTTCAAGGTTTCTCCAAAAGCTAAGGCATGTAGTGTTGAACCATTGGATCGTTCCACCAATGGTGCCTAAGCCTCTTTTTTACTAATATTGCATGATTTAAAGTTAATTTTACATGTGGGTGGTCTTGTATATTGAGAAATTTATTACACATTGATTTTAGTTTATGAAAGTGTGGTTGTTTTAGTATGTTTTGAGCTCTTAATCTTGGATCTAATGTTGGATTTGATGAGAGATTTTAATATGTATGTCTTGAGGGTATTGCAAGGCGTTGATTGATGGTTTTACAATAGATTTTATTGCATGATTTCATCTCTAAATTGCATGGTATTTTACCCCCATTACACACCCGCCAAGTGTTTGATAAAATGTTCGACTAGGGTTTCTTCAGAAACTGTGGGTCCAATGCATGTTTTATGAGTTGAATGATGTTATGATGATTACATGATGATGAAATGATGTATATATGTGATGACCAAATGATGATACAAAGGGAAGATATGCATATAAGGATGAAAAAAATGAATATATGTGTTTGAATCATGTAAAACACCTTTGGTACTGCAAGGGGATTGTTGGGCTATCATTCCTATTAGGTGTCACGCCCCAAAGTCCCGTAGGATAGACCGGCACCCGTTGTTGATAAGGCTTGGGAGAACTAATCTATAAATCTATGCGTTCTATACATATTTTAAGGGGTTTCTATGTTTGACATGCCTTTAAGTAGATAAACAATGATAACAAGCCAAAAGAAAATGCATATGACTAGGCCGTTGGGGCCACGCTGTCTAAAGTGCGAGATATGACATCACTGTGCTTTTACATAGTCTATAAAGCCTCTAAATAAAGAAAAACATCTGATAAAGATCAGGACAGGCCCCGCCTCAGCAAATTGTGCAATAAAAACATGTAAGCTCTAGACATGTAGAAAGCCCCGAAGCAACCTGGAGCTTGGTGACAGCAGCAGAATATCCTGTACTCCTACTAGGGAGATCTACTAGCACTAGCACCTGTAGCATGAAATGCAGGTTCCCCATAAGGGACGTTAGTATGGGATAGTGTACTAAGTATGTAAGGCAAGATATACTGTATATAAAGTAACAACTCAAATAAACTATGCATCTGTGAATGATTATAGACCACCCTTAGTCACACTGCAGAATCATGTACTTTATGTTCTTTATATTGCTTTATCTTTACTGAAAAATCTGTACTGTAATCTATGCACAACTGTAATACAAATGACCAACTGATCAGTGGTAAACTTTATTGGTATCGTCCCTATACTAGGTTCTTTCTGAACCACCTCGAGCTACCACCCGTAATACTGTATTGGGATCGTCCCTATGTTAGGTTCTTCTTGAACCCCCTTGGGCTACCACTCATAAAAATTGTATACTTTATCTTTCAGTTACCTTTGAGATGATTCTTTTGGTAGCCATAACATTAGAGTTGTAAGACTGTATATGTAGCACATGCCATGGGGATGATCACATAAGACAATATGATAATGAAAAGAGTACATTACACAAATGATGCAATGTGTATGAAATGGAGCAACTTGTGAACTTTATTTTGTAGCAGGAACTCATGTAACTTGGTGTCAAAGTATCTATATAGGTTTGAAGGTAACTATGTAAGGAATCATATGAACATATAAAAGAGTGGAGACATGATTAATAGTTGTGTCGGAGTTGTCAAGTGCCTTTATGTACCCATGAGAGATCTACATTTCATGCCAAGTGATACGAAATCAAGTAACCTTATATACCTCATTGTATGACCTTGTTACTACCTCGATTTAACCTTCCCTTCCTCCCAATACTTATCTACAATATAATAGAGGATACAACTAGCATTAGAAGCCAATGAATACATATTGGCATCTCAATCACATAAGAAAATAATACACGGGCAACAAGCAGGTGTTTATAAACCCGAGCATATTCCTTTAACTTTTCCTCCCCTAATCATATTTTGTAATACCCATTAGCATATACACATCATCTACAACCTATTTTAAGTCCATAACAGTCTTACAACAGCCCACAAAGCACAACACATCATAATTCTATACAATCTAAAAACGGACAGCATAATGTTACCTTCCTTCGCTACATTTTGACGTTTACAACTCCAAACCTATTCCAACTTTAACCAAATTGTTCCATCATTTATACATACAACCAACTATGAACCAGTTTTAGAACAACAACAAATTAGTTATTAAGGACGTAAAGCAACAGCTTGCTCTCCAACAGTCCATAAGTTCATACGAAGCACATAATTGCGATAACATATAACGACTCACTTTTGTGGACTGTAAAAGAAGTTAATCAGCCTTTTTACACTTCTATAAAACCAATATTTGCTGAATTATTAAGTACTAATACATAAAAAAGCCAGCCAACAATATAAAAACCTCTTAAGTAACAAGAAAAGTACACAAGAATCCTTAGTATACAATCTGTCTAGAAATTCCAGCATAGGTGAGATTAACTTGTCTCTTTGGTTTTGATGAACAAACCATACTAGTGCATAGGTAAGTTTACTTACCTTAAAAGTCAAGATTTAGAGCTTCTTTAGGGACCCCTGTGAGGTTGTAAATCTAGTTTTTCAACCCTTCAAACGAGCGCAAACAACCACCTAAGAAAATAGATTTTTTCTTGTTTAAGTTGAAATGAGATTGTAGGTTGGTTATTGTTCCCCTTTAAAGCCTTAGCTTAGCCGACTTAGTTATAAATTTTTGACTATATTGACCACATGTTATTAAGCTACTTATGTAGCAGCTTGGCCCTTAGACTTGGTCCTAAATGGGTCACCAAGTTGATGGGCTTGGGCTGCCTATTTTCTAACTTTTCCATCACTTGGTTTAGGCCCAATTTGTTAAGTGTTTTGTATTGTTGTAGGGCAATTTTTAATACCTCTATTGGGATGAACATATAGATCATTTATGATGCGAAAACATGGGTCCAAGTTACACCCTTAATATGGACTTTATTCGTAATCGAACTTGGACAATTTTGACGTCGAGCCTCGTCTAGCTTAACTAGCAATTTTAAGCTAAGAAAGTAGGTGACTCACCTGCTAGCTTCTAATTCTTACAAGAACCTCATTTATCTCACTTCATTTTAAGGTAGTAATATCCTCAATTCGTCACAAAACGTGTATTCACTTGACCTTCTGAAGCGCTAGACGCATATATAGTCTATTAACACAAGATTCAAGCACTTTTGAGAATTAGCGCTAATTTGTCCAAACCATATCATGTTTCATTTGCATTGTGCCAATATTGTAAGGTGTGGGTGTTACATCCTCCCTCCCTTAGGAACATTCATCCTCAAATGTTAGCACAATTAGACAGCTTAGCCAAGTCTAAATCTTTACTTACACAGACCTTTGACATTAAGTATTCAATAACACCTACCTATCAATGTCCCAATTCTTCATGGTGGACATCCTCTTTAGCTTCAAATAAGTGAGTATATTTTAATTTCATCGCATCCTCGGCCTCCCATGTTATTTCTTCTGCTTGCTGGTTCCTCCAAAGTACTTTAACTGAAGCTATTTCTTTATTACTTAGCTTCTTAACTTGATGATCTAGAATACCAATAGGTATCTCTTCATAGGTGAGATCTTCTATAATCTGTACATCCATAATAGTATGATACGGGATGGGTCACCTATGCATTTTTGAAGCATCGAGACATAAAAAACTAGATGAACCATTGAAAGCTCCTGGGGTAGCTCTAGTTCATATGCAAATTGCCTAACCTTCTTAATAATCTGATATGGCCCTATATAAAGTGGACTCAATTTTTCCTTCTTACCAAATCTCATAACCCCTTTCGTTGGAGACACCTTTAAAAATACCCAATCACCTACTGAAAATTTCAGTCCTCTTCTCCTGACATCTGTATATGATTTATGCTGACTTTTGGCTGTTTCTAGTCACTGCTGTATCATCTTAACTTTTTCCATGGCTTGTTGTACTAGGTCTGGCCCAAGTAAGGTGGTTTCACCCACTTTAAACCGTCCAATCGGTGATCTACATTTCCTTTCATATAAAGCTTTATAAGGTGCCATCTTGATACTCACATGGTAGCTATTGTTATAGGCAAACTCAACAAGTGGCAAGTGGTCCACCCAACTACCTTTAAAGTCCAATGCACAAGCTTGCAACATATCTTTAAGTGTCTAAATTATGCGTTCTGCTTGACCATCTGTTTGAGGGTGGAATGCTATACACAAATTTACCTGTGTCCCTAAACTTTTTTGGAAGGACTTCCAAAACTTTACAATGAATTGAGCTCCTTGATCAGATATAATGGAGATTAGGAGTCCATGTAGTCTGACTATCTCTTTAAGGTATAGCTTGGTATACTCTTCAACTGTATAATCACTCCTAACTGGCAAGAAGTGTGCTAACTTTGTGAGTGTGTCAACTATTATCCATATGCAGTTAAACTTCTACGATGAGCGAGGTAAAGCTATAACAAAATTCATATTGATCATATCCCACTTCCATGTTGGAAGCTCTATACACTACATATAACCTCCTGGGCTTTGGTGTTCTACTTTCACTTGTTGGCAGTTTGGATATTGAGCCACAAATTCGGCAAGATCCTTTTTCATGACTCCCCTTAGAACATTCCCTTCAGGTCATGGTACATCTTAGTTGATCCTAGGTGGATGGAATATCGGGAATGATGGGCTTCATCCGCTATTCTCTTTCTTAACCTATTAATATCAGGCACACATAATCTATTCTAATACTATAGTACTCCATTTTGAGCAAGGTCAAAGCCTTTTATGGTATCCTGACTCTCCTTTTCCTTAAGCTATCGTAAAACAGGATCCTTGAACTATTTTTCTTTTACTTCTATTACCAATGAAGACTCCATAGTATTATGCACAATAACCCCTTCCTTTGGAGTTTCAAGAAGGCGGACTCCTAAATTGGCTAGCTGACGTAGATCCTTAGTCAATCCTTGACTAATCATAGTTGGATCACCAGTATTCATGATTGCCTTACGACTCAGAGCATCAACTACTACATTTGCCTTCCCTGGATGGTATAGTATATCAATGTCATAATTCTTTATCAACTTTAGCCATCTCCGTATCTCAAGTTTAGGTCTTTCTGCTTAAAGATGTACTGCAGGCTCTTATGATTAGTATATATGTCAATGTGGACCCCATGCAAATAGTGGTGCCATATTTTCAGAGCAAATACAACTGCTGCTAGCTCAAGATCACCTGTTGGATATTTTTTCCCATGTACTCAAAGCTGCCTGGATGCATAAGCAATTACCCTACCATGTTGTGTCAGTACATACCCCAAGCCAACTCCTGAAGCATCACAATACGCTGCATACCACTCAGTGCCTTCTAGAAGTACTAGCGCAGGTGTAGAAGTTAGCTTATCTTTTAGCTAATGGAAGCCTCTTTCACATGCATCATTCCATTAGAACTTGGTTACCTTATGTGTCAGCTTTGTTAGAGGTGCATAAATAGAAGAAAAACCTTCAACAAACCTCCTGTAATAACCTGCCAAGCCTAAGAAGCTCTGAACTTCCGTGGGTGTTGTGGGTCTTGGCCAATCTTTCACAGCTTCTATCTTTTGTGAATCAACCCTTATTTCCTCATCAGACACAATATGACCTAAGAATGCTATTGACTTTAGCCAAAATTCGCATTTAGAAAATTTGGCATATAACTGTCGATCACGAAGAACCTGTAGCACCTGTTGCAAGTGATCTGCGTGGTCCTTTTCTGATCTTGAGTATACCAAATTATCATCTATAAGTAGTATCACAAACATATATAATAATGGTTTAAATACTCTGTTCATCAGATCCATAAAAACTGCTAGCGCATTCATTAGCCCAAATGACATAACAAGAAATTCAAAGTGGCCATAGCATGTTCTGAAAGCTATCTTGGGTATATCTTGCTCCTTCACCCTCACTTGGTGATAACCTGATCTTAAATCAATTTTTGAAAAGCATTTGGCACCCTGTAACTGATCAAATAAGTCATCAGTCCTGGGTAGGGGATATTTATTCTTAATTGTCACCTTATCCAATTGTCGATAGTCGATACACATTCTCAAGGTGCCATCCTTTTTGCATACAAATAACACTGGTGCACCCCAAGGAGACACACTGGTCTTATGAAATACTTATCCAATAAGTCTTTTAATTTCTCTTTTAATTCACGCAATTCTGTTGGAGCCATTTTATATGAAGGAATAGAAATAGGTTGAGTGTCTGGAAGTAAGTCAATACCAAAATTTATTTCTCGTTCAAGAAGTAAGCCTGGGAGTTCTTCAGGGAACAGATCAACAAATTCATTTACTACTGGGACTGATTGAAGAGTTGGCGATTTTGCCTCCACATCCCTTAATCTAACTAAATGATATATATACCCCTTAGATATCATTTTTCTGGCCTTAAAGTAAGAGATAAACTTCCCCTTTAGTGCCCCAATATTGCCTTCCCATTCAAGAATTGCCTCATTTGGAAAATGGAAATACACCATCTTAGTTCGGCAATCTACAGTGGTATAATAAGAAGCTAACCAATCCATACCCATTATAACATCAAGTTCCATCATTTCTAACTCAATTAGGTCAACCAATGTGTCACAGTCACAAACAGTTATTACACAACCATAATAAACCTTCCTAGCCATAATAGATTCACTGGTTGGTGTGGATACATCAAATGGTTTGCTCAATAATTTGGGTGTTCTTTTAAGCTTCCCAGCAACTAGTAGAGTGGTGTATGATAGTGTAGAAACTGGGTCAATTAATGCATATACATTATGTAAAAAGATGGATAATGTACCTGTGACAACATCAGGTGAAACTTTCAAATTCTGTCAACTATCCAGTGCATAAGTGCGATTCTGGACCCCGCTAGAGCTAGTTGTCCCTCTAACACCTCTACCATGACCCATAGGTACTTGTTGACCCTTACCTACTGGAGGAACTGATGATGATGATGCAATAGCTGACCCAGTGGATAGTGCGAGACCACCTATACATCTCCTTGGGCAATCTCTTATCATGTGCCTTGCCATACCACACAAATAGCGAACATTTATCCCAACGGAACATATGCCCGGATGAATTCTTCCACACTATTTATAATATTGCCTAGGAGTCATTGGTTGGCCTACCGTATAACCCATTGTCCGAGAACCTTGCCCTTCCCCTTGTTGACCAGACTGATTATTTCGAAATCCTTGAAGTTATGGTGGAGCACTGGCTCTAGAGTAGGAGGATGATGGCCTAGCTGGTCTATTGGAATACCGAGGCCTAAAATCACTTTGGGGTAGTGTAAACTACCCTGTAGATCTGGTTCTTTTGTCCTGCCTCCTCTCCAACTCTTGTGTCCTTCTCCTCTGCCTCTGATGCTCTAACTTCTGTGCAAATGCCTGCATTCTTGCTATGTCCATATCTTTGTTCAGGGAAGCAATAGTACAGTCTCTGACTAGATATGTATCCAACCTATATATATATCGATGGACTCTATCTGCCATTGTAGCAACTACATTAGGAGCATACCTTGCCAGGGAATTAAATTGGAGACTAT
>JAOTQJ010033780.1:0-15766 GCA_025642045.1 Solanum sejunctum
GATTATTACTCTCACTTACATTTCGTACTTTCTGCTTTACATATTCGGTACGTTTTTCGTACTGACCCCCTTCCTTTCGGGGGGCCGCATTCAGGTACCGACTTATAGGTTAAAGAACCATCTGCCTAGGATCTCTATCTGCCATTGACGTGCTACCATTGCATCAGGAGCAGATCTTTTGGTATATACTTGTACATGTATTTTCTGTATGTTTCATTTGTATATATTCAAGGGTATGATGGGCCCCTGTCCCATCCTATGATCCAGTTTGTGTGTTTAGAGGTTTGTGGATACATGTGGGTGTGCGAATTGTGTTTGGTATGACTTCGTATGTATGATACATTTATTGGGTAGTTCTACAGCAGCAGTGACCTTGTCGGCCCGCATATATATATATGTATATTGATGTTTGTTGTTGGCTGGGTTTGCTATTTGTAGGTGTGGTTAGTCAGTAAAACAGAGGAAACTCTACCAAAATTTTGATAAATTTCTTAGCTATTATAAATGGAAATTCAGTTTAGTGTTTGTCTAGGTGCCCAATCAGCACTAATCACGTCCCCTGGGTTGGGTCGTGACAAATATTCAATAACTCAATCTCAATCTCAATCTCAAAGAAGAATAGACAAACCTACCTTAATATCGGAACCGTACTTCGATCAATTTTATCGAATGAAAAATCTTGAATTCTACTATCAATATGATAATTCCCTAGACACAAGATTTTCTCTATCAATTTTTTTCTTTACTACTATAACACCCCTCCTTTTACATATACTAATGCTATGAAAATAAATCATGACATGGTTTGGTCAAACGAGTGCTAATTTTTTTAAAAGTGCTTAAATCTCTTTTTAATGGGCAATATGTGTATCTAATGCTTAAGAGGGTTGAGTGTATTCATATTTTATGTTAAATTGAGGATATTAAAGCCCTAAACAAATTAAAAGAATTTATGGGCTTGTATGACTTAATAATCTAGTAGGTAAGTCACCTACTTGCTTAACTTAAATTTGCTAGCTAAATGGAGACGAGGTGCGACGTCGAATTGCCCAAGCCCGATTATGAATAAAATCTATTTTGAGGGTGTTATTTTAGTCCATGATTTATCATCATAAATGGACCTTATTTTCAGTCCAAGAAGAATGTAAGAGGAGCCCAAGTGTAACACAAACCACTTGGCTATTTGAACTAAAAATGGATTAAGAGAAAAGCTGGAAATTAGCAGCCAAAACCCATTAAATTTGACACCCATTTAGGCCCAAGTAAGAGGCCCAAGATGCTACCTCACTAGCTTGATAATATGTGATCTTACATGGTCAAAAGTCCCAAGGGAAGTCGTCCAAATGAGGCCTTTAAAAATGGGTTACAAGCAACAAAAATTTCAGCCACTCTTACACTTAGAAAATTTTTATCTTTCCGAGTCCTCTCTCTAAACTTTTCTCAACCTAGCAAAGCAGTAGCCAAACAACTCTTTCAGGGTTCGTAAGGAGTTACTCAACTTTGAAGACAAAGGTAAGTGGTTATAATTGTGGTTTTACTAAGGTTTCTTCATAAAAATCAAGAAATATATGATAATGTGTTATGCTAAAAATTCTGGACAGCATGTGTCCAAAACATTGTTGCACTCTTGCCTCTGGTTTTAGTGATTTCTATCTGGTTCATGGGCTATATTATGAAGAGAATTTGATGGTATTACAGTGGATTGAGTTATATATATTACCCTAAGGTTGCTGCCCAGATTTTGATTTCATTTAACAGAAGAATTTTATAGTGCTTTCTTAAGTGTGATGTTGGTTGGAAGTTGTGGGTTGTTGGGTGGAAAGCTATTGGCTCACGCCCTTTATGACTTTTTGGGTGATGTTATAAGACTGTATTATCACTGTTTGTATGTGTAAATATTATTGTAACAGTTTGGTTAGAGTTGAAAAAGTTTTAGAATTATCGACGTTGAAATGTAGCGAAGGGGGGTAACGTTATGCTGACCATTTGTAGGTTGTGTAGAATTGTAATATGTTGTTCCATGACCTTCCCCTATGTTGGGACTATTTTTGGACAATATTAAGACTGGTTTTATGTGGTAAAAGAGTTAAAAACAATTTAGTTAAAGTTAAAACAGTTTCAAGATTGTTGACGTCAATGCGTGGTAAAAGGATATAACGTTACGCCGCTTGTTTATATATTGTGAAGAATTGTTATGTTTTTTACTTTATGGGCTGTTTTAGGACTATTAAGGGTCTGAAAATAAGATGTACATGACATGTACATAAGAATGGTTGTTACAAAATACGTTTATCAGTGAAAAGATTGAAGAAATGCCTTTGCGTCACTAATTGAAAGCTTGTTATCTGGGTGATCTTTTTTATGATATTGGACTACCTAGAATTGTTGTGTTGCTGCTAATACTAGTTTTATTGCCTAATATGGTGTAGATAAATATTTGAGGGAAAAACATCCACTCCAAGGTAGTAATACGACGAGGTATCTAGGGCTACTTGATTTCATATCACTTGGCATGAATCATAGATCCTTCGGTAAGTAAAGGCATATATCTACCCCAACATGACAAATAGACATGCCTCCACTCGTTCACATGTTCACAAGCTTCCATATATATATAGTTACCTTCAAATATATATACATTCGTGGATACCAAGTACATAAGTTCTTGTTGCTAAACAAAGTTCATGAGTTATTTTATTTCATACGCATTTCATTGTTTATGTAACACACTCTCTTCATTGCCATATTAATATATATGATTATTTATATGTCATATGCTTCATTTATAGCCTTATAGATCCAATGTTATGACCACCTTAAGAATCATCTCAAAGGTAAATGAAAGATAAAGTATATAGCTTTTGATGGGTAGTAGCCCGAGGGGTGGAAAAATCTCCTAGCCAGGGACAATCCTATCACAGGTGGTAGCCCAAGGGGTTAAGAAAGAACCTAGCCAGGGACAACCCCAATACAATTATACCACTGATCAGCTGGTTATTTATAGTACATGATGTGCACAGATTATACAGTAAAGGTAAAGTAATATAAAGAACATAAAGTATATGATCCCAAAGTATATCCAAAAGGTAGTCTATTATTACACACCAGTGCACAGTGTCATTGAAGTTGTTACTTCATATGTAGCATTTCATACCTTACATACTTAGTACATTATTTTGTATTAACATCCCTTACGGGGGACCTGCGTTTCATGCTGCAGGTACAGGTACAGGTGCTCCAGGGTGTTTTGGAGCTTTCTGTGTGTCTAAAGCTTATATGTTTGTATGTACAGTTAATTGAGGCAAGGCCTATTCCGACCTTATCTGATACTTTCTCTTATCTAGAGGCTTTGTAGACTATGTAAATTAAAGTGTAGTCATGTCTCGTACTTTAAACACTATGTCCCCAATGGCCTAGTCACATGCATTTCTTTTTGACTTGTATCACTGCTTACTTGCATAAAGACGTGTTAAATATATAAATCCTTTATCAAATGTATAGAATGTGCATAGATATAGGTTGGTTCTCTCGAGCCTTATCAACAATGGGTGACGATCTACCCTAACAGGACTTGGGGCGTGACAGAAGTGGTATCAGAGCGGGTTATCCTAGGAAGTCTACAAAGCCATATTAATGTAGAGTCTTGTTTATCGATGTGTTGTGCACCACATTTATAAATAGGAGGCTACGTGGCATTTAGAAGTTGTTACATTCCTTTCATTCTTTAGATCGTGTCATAGATCTAGGTGAATTATGTCTAACTCCTAAATTATTTTGTACAGCGAGCAAGTATGCCAAAAACCAGGAAGAACAAAGGTAAAAGAAAGGTAGTAGAAGTGGTGGTTAGCTCGTCCAGTCATGTGAGACAATGAAACGAGGCTCAAGATGAGTCTCTGTCAAGGACATCTCTAACCCCTCCAGCTCCTAGTGAACCCAGAAATAGTGAAATTCCACCAAAACCACCTATTAATGCTATAGTACAGGATTTGATAAATGCGGTTCAACTATTGACTCGCATAGTTGCTGGCCAAGGCCAAAGACAAGAAGGTCCAGTTATGGGTACAAGTGGTGCAAATAGGGCAGGTGGCATGAGGATACGTCACTTTCTTAATTTAGACCCTCCAATCTTCACTAGGTTTGATACTAATTAAGATCCCCAAGACTTTATTGATCCGATTCAGTGCACTCCAGATATTATGCATATGAGTGGTACAGAAGCTGTGGAGTTAGCAGCATATAGGTTGAAGGGTGTGGCTATATTGTGGTATGAAGCTTAGAAGTAATCCAATGATATAGATGCTCCCCCAACCACTTGGAAGGAGTTCAAAGAGGTATTTCTTGACCATTACTTGCCATTAGAGATCCGAGAGGCCCATTTAGATCAATTCTTGAATCTCCACCAGGGGAATATGAGCGTGAGCGAGTATAGTCTCCAATTTAATTCCCTATCCAGGTATGCTCCTAATGTAGTTGCTATTATGGCATATAGAGTTCATCGATATATGGACAGATTGGATACTTATCTGGTTAGAGACTGTACAATTGCTTCATTGAATATAGACATGAATATAGCAAGATGCAAGCTTTTGTACAGAAATTGGAGGATTAAAGGCAAAGGAAAAGGACATAGGAGTTAGAAAGGGCGCAGTCTAAGAGGACCAGATCTTCAGGGCAGTTTACACCACCCCAAGGTGAGCTTAGGCCTCGGTTTTCTAATAGACCGCCTAGGCCATCATTATCCTCCTACTCTGCAGCCAGTGCTCCACCACAACTTTAGGGGTCTAGGAGAAATCAATTTGGTCCAAGAAGTGAAGGGCAAGGTCCCCGAACAATGGGATATTCAATAGGCCAGCAAATGACTCCTAGACAACCTTGTAACTAGTGTGGGAGAAGTCATTCAGGTATATTTCATGTTGGTATAGGCTTTTGTTATTGGTGTGGTGCGCTAGGGCATATGATAAAAGATTGCCCAAGGAGACGTATGGGTCATATAGCACAATCTACTGGGTCAGCTATTGCACCATCATTGTTAGTTCATCCAATAGGTAGGGGTCAACAAGCATCTATGGGTCGTGGTAGAGGTATTAGAGGGACAGCTAGCTCTAGCGGAGTCCAAAATCTCACTGATGCTTTAGTGAGTCAGTAAAATTTAGAAGCTTTACCTGATGTGGTCATAAGTACATTGTCCATATTCTCTCATAATGTATATGCATTAATTGACCTTGGTTCTACACTATCATATATTACCCCACTAGTTGCTGGGAAGATTAAGAGAACACCCAAATTAATGAATAAACCATTTGAAGTGTCTACACCAACCGATGAATTCATTATGGCTAGAAGGGTTTATTATAGTTGTGTAGTAACTATTTATGACCGTGACATATTTGCTGACCTTATTGAGTTAGAGATGGTGGAATTTGATGTTATAATGGGTATGGATTGGTTATCTTCTTGCTATGCTATCGTGGATTGCCGAACTAAGAAAGTGTACTTCCACTTTCCAAATGAGGCAGTTCTTGAATGGGAAGGCAATGTTGGGGCACCAAAGGGGAAGTTTATCTCTTATCTTAAGGCCAGAAAGATGATATCTAAGGGTTATATATGTCATTTAGTTAGAGTAAGGGATATGGAGACAGAATCCCCAACTCTTCAATCAGTCCCAATAGTGAATGAATTTGTTGATGCGTTCCCTAATGAACTTCCAGGCTTACCTCCTGAACGGGAAATAGATTTTGGTATTGACTTACTTCCAGGCACTCAATCTATTTCTTTCCCTCCATATAGAATGGCCCTGGCAGAGTTGTGTGAATTAAAAGAGCAATTGAAAGACTTATTGGAGAAGGATTTTATAAGACCTAGTATGTCTCCCTAGGGTGCACCAGTATTATTTATACGCAAGAAGGATGGCAGCTTGAGAATGTGTATCAACTATCGATAATTGAATAGGGTGACAATTAAGAATAAATACCCCCTCCCCAGTATTGATGAGTTATTTGATCAGTTACAAGGTGCCAAATGCTTTTCAAAAATTGATCTAAGATTGGGGTATCACCAATGATGGTGAAGGAGGAAAAATCCCTAAGACTGCTTTCAGAATACGGTATGGTCACTTTGAATTTCTTGTTATGTCATTTGGGATAACGAATGCACTAGCAATTTTTATGGATCTGATGAACAGGGTATTTAAGCCATTCTTAGATGTGTTCATGATAATGTTCATAGATGATATTTTGGTATACTCAAGGTCAGAAGAGGACCATGCCAATCACTTATGACAAGTGTTACAGGTTCTTCGTGATAGACAATTGTATGCCAAATTCTCTAAATGTGAATTTTGGCTACAATCAGTGGCATTCTTGGGTCATATTGTGTCTGACGAGGGAATAAGAGTTGATTCACAAAACACAGATGCGGTAAAAGATTAGCCAAGGCCAATGATGCCCACGGAAGTTTGGATCTTCCTAGGTTTGGCAGGTTATTACAGAAGGTTTGTTGAAGGATTTTCTTCCATTTTCGCACCTCTAACAAAGTTGACACATAAGGCAACTAAGTTCCAATGGAATGATGCATGTGAAAGGAGCTTCCAGGAACTGAAAAATAAGCTAACTTTTGCACCTGTGCTAGTACTTCCAGAAGGCACTGAGGGGTATGCTGTGTATTGTGATGCTTCTGGAGTTGGCTTAAGATGTGTGCTGACGCAGCATGGTTGGGTAATTGCTTATGCATCTAGACAGCTATGACCCTATGAGAAAAATTACCCAACTCGTGATCTTGAGCTAGTAGCGGTTGTATTTGCTTGGAAAATATAGCCCCATTATTTGTATGGTGTTCATGTTGACATATATACTGATCATAAGAGCTTGCAATACATTTTTAAGTAGAAGAATATAAATTTGAGACAGCGGAGATGGCTAGAACTAATAAAGGATTATGACATTGATATACTGTACCATCCGGGGAAGGCAAATGTGGAAGATAATGCTCTGAGTCATAAAGCAGTTATGACTACTAGTGACCAGGCCATGGTTAGTGAAGAGGTGGCTAAGGATCTATGTCAACTAGACAGTTTGAGAGTTCGCCTTCTTGAAACTCCAAAGGAAGGGGTTATTGTACATAATGCAGCAATGTCTTCATTAGTAATGGAGGTGAAAGAAAAACAGTTCGAGGATGTTGTTCTATGATAGCTTAAGGAAAAAGTGAGTCAGGGTACGATAAAGGGCTTTGACCTTACGCAAAATGGAGTACTTTACTACCAAAACATATTATGTGTGTCTAATATTAATGGGTTAAGAAAGAGGATAATGGAACAAGCCCACCATTCCCAATATTCCATCCATTCAAGATCGACTAAGATATACCATGACCTAAAGGGAGTGTTTTGGTGGGGAGGTATGAAAAAGGACCTTGCAGAATTTGTGGCTCAATATCCAAATTGTCAACAAGTGAAGGTAGAACACCAAAAGCCAGGAGGTTATATGCAATGTATAGAACTTTCAACTTGAAAGTGGGACATGATCAATATGGACTTTGTTATCAATTTGCCTCGCTCATTTCAGAAGTTTGACTCCATACGGGTAATAGCTGATAGACTCATAAAGTCATCACACTTCCTACCTGTCAGGAGTGATTATACAGCGGAAGAGTATGCCAAGCTATACCTCAAAGAGATATTCAAGCTACATGAAGTCCCAATCTCCATTATATCTGATTTTGAGAGGCTCAATTCACTGCAAAGTTTTGGAAGTCTTTCCAAAGGAGTTTAGGAATACAAGTAAATTGAGTACAATATTCCACCCTTAAACAGATGGTCAAGCAGAATGCACCATTCAGACACTTGAAAATATGTTGCGAGCTTGTGCATTGAACTTTAAAGGTAGTTGGGTGGATCATTTTCCACTTATTGAGTTTGCCTATAATAATAGCTACCATTCAAGTATCAAGATGGCACCTTATGAAGCTTTATATGGAAGGAAGTATAGGTCACCAATTGGATGGTTTAAAGTGGGTGAAACCACCTTGCTTAGGCCAGATCTAGTACACTAAGCCATGAAAAAAGTTAAAGTAATACAGTAGTGGCTAGAAACAACCCAAAGTCATGACAAATCATATACGGATGCTAGGAGGAGAGGGCTGGAATTTTCACTAGGAGATTGGGTATTTTTAAATGTGTCTCCAATGAAAGGGGTTATGAGGTTTGGTAAGAAAGTAAAACTAAGCCCACATCACATATGGCCTTATAAAATTATTAAGAAGATCGGATAGGTTGCATATGAGCTAGAGCTTCCCTAAGAGCTTTCAATGGTTCATCCAGTTTTTCATGTGTCAATGATTCGGAAGTGCATAGGTGACCCATCCCGTATCGCTCCTATTGAGGATGTGCAGGTTACAAAAGATTTTACCCATGAAGAGGTACCAGTTGCTATTTTGGATCGTCAAGTTAAGAATCTAAGGAATAAAAAATAGCTTTAGTAAAGGTACTTTTGAGAAATCAGGAAGTAGAAGAGATAACCTGGGAGGCCGAGTATGCAATAAAATCAAAATATCCTCACTTATTAGAAGCTAACGAGGATGCCTAACATGCAGAATTGGAACACTAATAGGTACGTGTGATTGAATACTTAGTCTATTGTCAAAGGTTTGTTTAAATAAAGGTTTATATATGGTTAAGCTACCCAATTGTGCTGACATTCGAGGACGAATGTTCCTAAGAGTTAGAGGATGTAACAATCCACATTTTACATGTACTAATGCTATGAAAATAAATCATGATATGATTTGGTCAAATAAATCATGCTAATTTTTTCAAAAGTGTTTAAATCTCGTGTTAATAGGCAATATGTGTGTCTAACGCTTAAGAGGGTTGAGTGTATTCATGTTTTATGTTAAATTGAGGATATTAAAGCCCTAAACAAAATAAAAGAATTTATGGGCTTGTATGACTTAATAATCTAGTAGGTGAGTCACCTACTTGCTTAGCTTAACTTTGCTAGCTAAAAGGAGACGAGGTCCGACGTTGAATTTGCCCAAGCCCGATTATGAATAAAACTTGTTTAAGGATGTAATTTTATCCCATGATTTAGTATCATAAATGGACCTTATTTTTAGTCCAATAAGAATGTAAGAGGATCCCAAGTGTAACACAAACCACTTGGCTATTTGGGCCAAAAATGAATTAAGAGGAAAGCTGGAAATTGACAGCCAAAGCCCATTAAATTTGACACCCATTTAGGCCCAAGTTTCTACCTCATTAGCTAGATAATATGTGATATTACATGGTCAAAAGGACCAAGGGAAGTCGTCCAAATGAGGACTTTAAAGAGGGGTTACAAGCAGCAAAAATTTCAACCACTCTTACACTTAGAAAATTTTCAACTTTCACAATCCTCTCTCTAAACTTTTCTCAACCAAGCAAAGTAGCAGCCAAATGACTCTTTTAGGGTTCCTAAGCAGTTACTCAACTTTTAAAACAAAGGTAAGTGATTATAATTGTATTTTCACTAAGATTTCTTCATAAAAATTAAGTAGTATATGATAATGTGTTATGCTGAAAATTCTGGACAGGATGTGTCCAGAAAACTGTTGCACTCTTGCCTCTGGTTTTAGTGATTTCTATCTAGTTTGTGGGTTGTATTATAAAGAGAATTTGATGTTATTACCATTGATTGAGTTATATATATTACCCTAAGGTTGTTGCCCAGATTTTGATTTCATTTAACAAAAAAGTTTTATTGTGCTATCTTAAGTATGATGTTGGTTGGAAGTTGTGGGTTGTTAGGTGAAAAGCTATTGGCTCACGTCCTTCATGACTTATTAGGTGATGTTATAAGACTTTATTATCACTGTTTGTATGTCTAAATGTTATTGGAACAATTTGGTTAGAGTTGGAAAAGGTTTGGAATTATTGACGTCGAAATGTAGCGAAGGGGGGTAACGTTATGCTGTCCATTTGTAGGTTGTATAGAATTGTAATATGTTGTTCCACGACCTTCCCCTATTTTGGGACTATTTTTGGAGAATATTAAGACTGGTTTTATGTGGTAAAAGCGTTAGAAACAATTTAGTTAAAGTTAAAATAGTTTCAAGATTGTTGACGTCAAAGTGTGGTAAAAGGATATAACGTTATGTCGCTTGTTTATATATTATGAAGAATTGTTATGTGTTGTGCTTTATGGATTGTTTTTGGACTATTAAGGGTCTGAAAATAAGATGTACATGACATGTACATAAGAATGATTGTTAGAAAATACGTTTATAAGTGAAAAGATTAAAGAAATGCCTTTGCGTCACTAATTGAAAGCTTGCTATCCGGGTGATCTTTTTTATGATATTGGACTACCTAGAATTATTGTGTTGCTGCTAATACTAGCTTTATTGCCTAATATATTGTAGATAAATATTTGAGGGAAATGCAGCCACTCCAAGGTAGTAATGAGGTCATACGACGAGGTATGTAAGGCTACTTGATTTCTTATCATTTGGCATGAAACATAGATTCTTTAGGAAGTAAAGGCATTTATCTTCCCCAACATGACAAATAGCCATGCCTCCACTCTTTTACATGTTCATAAGCTTCCATATATATATATATATATATACCTTCAAATCTACATACATATGTGGATACCAAGTACATGAGTTCTTGTTGCTTAACGAAATTCATGAGTTGTTTAATTTCATATGTATTTCATTGTTTATGTCACACACTTTCTTCATTCCCATATTGTTTTGTATAATTATTTACATGTCTCATGCTACATATACAGTCGCATAGCTCCAATGTCATGACCTCCAAAAAGAATCATCTCAAAGGTAAATGAAAAATAAAGTATATAGCTTTTGATGGATGGTAGCGCGAGGGGTGGAAAAAGCACCTAGCCAGGGACGATCCTATCACAGGTGGTAGCTCAAGGGGTTAAGGAAGAACCAAGCTAGGGAAAATCTCGATACAGTTATAACATTGATCAGTTGATTATTTATAGTACATGATGTGTATAGATTATACAGTAAAGGTAAAGTATTATAAAGAACATAAAGTATACGATCCCAAAGTATATCCAAAATGTGGTCTCTTATTACACACCAGTGCATAGTTTCATTGAAGTTGTTACTTCATATGCAGTATTTCATGCCTTACATACTCAGTACATTATTTCGTACTGACGTCCCTTACGGGGGATCTGCATTTCATGCTGTAGGTACAGGTGCTAGTAAATCTCCCCAGTAGAGTCCAAGACATCCAGCTGCTGTTACTAAGCTCCAGGTTGTTCTGGAGCTTTGTGTGTGTCTAAAGCTTATATGTTTGTATTGTATAGTTAATTGAGGCGGGACCTATCCCAACCCTTATCCGATACTTTCTCTTATCTAGTGGCTTTGTAGACTATGTAAATTAAACTGTGGTCATGTCTCATACTTTAAACACCATGGTCCCAACATCCTAGTCGTATGCATCACTGTTTACTTGCATAAAGACATGTTAAATATAGAAATCCATTATAAAATGTATAAAATTTGCATAGATATAGGTTGGTTCTCCCGAGCCTTATCGGTAACAGGTGTCAGTCAGCCTTATCAGGACTTGGGGCGTGACAACTACCCTTGTGTTCTCATGTTTTTTTAACTGTTTTTCAATTTTCTATTCTGTCTAAAATTTGAGCAGAAGGCTCCTAATTATATAGAGGTTGAATGCCTCACCTACTACTCTATGTTGAGCATAAGATATTTTTTTGGATCTACAATAATAACCACTAACATAGTGCCAGAAGCTCTAAGTCCACTTGGCATAATAATGAGCTAAAAAAATAAATCTTTAATGGAAGAAGCAATTATGCATCAAGAATATTAAAATGCACTAACATTTTTTTCGATTATTATAATTAAATATAATAAAATATTTTTTAAATGTCCAAGAAACCAAATGAGAATCATTATAGATAGAAATTCGCTTCTTTTGGATTTGATTTCATGAATTTGATTGTTGCATACCCACAAGATAAAATTGCTTCTACATCATGTCTCAAAAGAATATATGTTGGACTAATGAGATATTTTAATATATATGATTCATAATTTTTACACGCATGAGATATATGGTCATGGATTTTTATTTTTCATATGTATCTAACTTTGATTATTATTGGCCTTTTGTCTGATTCCCTATGCAGCACATTGATGTAGTCTTCTATTATCTACGAAAAAAGGCAAAGCTTAGAATATCCGGCGAATATAGATACACTACCACCAATTGCTTAGTCAATTCGCACATCTGTAGTACGTATAATAGGTACTATTATACTTCAAGTGACACAAATATCAGCTCTCAAGTAGACATGATAATTATTTCGATTGTGGCTACATTTGAGGGATCAATTAGAAGCATGATAAATGAATTTACTCTCCCTTTTATTTTACCCTGGCACCAAGTGGATGAAGTTTACATACTTGTTAACTGCGATGGTGATTTCCACTGGATACTTGTTGTTGTTGTCTTTAAGAAATAGTGTATTCTAGTATATGATTCATCCTTGAATTCATGAGAAAAAGCACCATCATGCAAGATAAAAAAAAGTTATCTATAATGTTGTACATATACCTGGAAACTAATCATTTTTATGATTACACAGAAATAGTTAATTGGCTCTCACTAGAATGTTACAAGGACAAAATATCTGGAGATCTTTTGGGCCGGTAGCATCCATTTGCTGTTGAGTTTGTAGAAGGAATTATTCAGCAAGCCCTCGATATCCTGTAAGTGTTGTATATTTTTTTTATTTGTTGAAACTAGTATATCTCTTTGTTTTAAATTTATGTACATTCTTATTTCAGGGACTGTATATTGTATGTTGTCGTTTTTGCATAGTACCTTAGTGATGGAATTGAAATTTAGATATTTTTGACTCAGAATTTCTACGAACAAGATATGTTGCACTAATTAGGAGATATGGTTGAAAAAAGACAACTGAAGAATATGTTAGTGCAAAACAACTATCCAAAAAATCAAAGGAGCAGTCTAAAGAAGTACATGCAGCAGTTGACTTAGTTAAAATAGATTAGACAGTTTCCAATAGTTCTAGTAATTAATCTTATGTTATTTTTATTTGGTACTCATATGATTTGTTTTTACTTTTATTTTTAAAAATTAATGTAATTTTTCTATCTTTTCATAAATCAAGTGTGTCATCAGTTAAAATCTGATCAGCTTTATGTATCAGGTGGTATTATACATTGTGATCTAATAGTATTACTATGTTAAAAAAAATTTATATTACACTGTATCTATATATGTGATACATCAAATATAATTGCAGTGGTTCAAACATATTATACTAGATACGTCATTAATATATGATTCATATCATATACTTTACTATAGTAATTTGATTCTTTGAACCAGGTTTGAGTTAGATTTATTTTTTCATATAATGTATAGTTAGATTTATTTTTTTATGTAGCGTATGTTATTACATGATTCATGATTATACACAAATTATACTTATTTGGATAATTGAAATCAGCTATGTGTTAGAAAATTTTCTTATAATAAATCAGCCATGTGTTAAAATATTTTATTGCAATGAATCATCCTAAATGATTCATGGTTATACAAACTTATATAAGCTATCTGATGAATTAAATTAGGCATATGTTAAATTCTTTTGTTGCAATGACTCATCAAAAAATGAAAATTGATTGATGAATCAACTAAATAGCTTATTTTCTTATCCACATTAACATATGAAGTGTACTAATTTTAAATATTTTTTGTGAAAATATGATGTATCATATATCTTGATTCATTTTAAGAAAACTTGTTTGTATTCAATGTAGAGTATCTTAACACATACTACATCATTATTGCATGATTCATAGTTATACAATTTTTATACCAGTTATCTGATGCATTGAATCAGGCATATGTTAAATTAT
Source organism: Solanum sejunctum (assembly GCA_025642045.1). Taxonomy (NCBI): domain Eukaryota; kingdom Viridiplantae; phylum Streptophyta; class Magnoliopsida; order Solanales; family Solanaceae; genus Solanum; species Solanum sejunctum. Next base: position 13,927 of record JAOTQJ010033780.1, read on the forward strand.
TTTGCTGCAATGATTCATCCAAAAGTTGAAAGTTGATTGATGCATCTACTCAGGAGTTTGTTTTCTTAACTATATAACTTGATTCATTTTAGGAGGGTTGGATAAACTGGTTTAATGCAATAAATCATCCAAAATAAGACATGTCTTTAACACTAAATTAAATAATTATTTCAACATTGAATATTCAATTAACTGAGCTTTATTAGGACAACTGAAAAAATTACAAAATAAATTATTTTAAGCAGATCAGTTTTCTTTGGGGAAGAAAGTACAAATTTGATGGTGTGACCTTCATATCCGCAACTCCCACAACTGCTTGTGTTTGAAGACATCTTCTCATCTAGGTTTTTCTTTCTTTTCCTTGGACGGCCTGGCATTCTCTTGTATCTTGGTGACAATACTACCTCATCTAAAACAGTATCTGGAATAGACCAATATTGTTTATCAAGCATTGAAATCACTGGAAACTTCATATATCTTTGATAATGTATCGGGTCTGTAGTAATTTGAGTAGTACGGATGCATATCTATAATATTCTTACTTTTCAAAACAGTCACAATATGCGTACATGATATCTTGTCTAGTTGGAATCTTCCATAGTTACATGTTTTTCTTTCAAGACACACTATATATGTTTTGCCCTCTTCGTAAATTGAAAAAATAAATTTAGAGGATGCAACAACCTACAAAATTTTATAAGTTGTCAATTCTAAATTACATGCATTTAGAATCAAAATCTCTTCGAATCTTCTCCCTAATGTCTCTTTTGTGTATGAGACAATTTCTCTATTTTTACAGTGCCAATTACAAAATAACATTCGACTTCTTCCAAATAATCTTTTATACGTAGATATCGTGCCTCAACAATACATCCATTGATACATTCAACAACATTAAATGTCATCATTCTCCCCCTGTTTACTATTGTATGAACTCTTGACCACTTTTTATGACCAACATTCTCAAGATACACCTTTACCATGTGATCAACTTCATCCACTTTAGCCATCAGTTTATCAAAATCCTCTCTTTTATACGTTTTTGCCATTAAGTTTGTACAAACATTCTTTCAAAGATGTCATATGCATGCATAATGGGGAACATTTGGATATACAACACTTACAATCTTCATGATACTTTTGTTTCTATCTGATACAACACACATTTTTTCTCGCTTGCCAAATATGTTTTTAAATTGTTGTAAGAACCATGTCCAAAAGCAATCATTCTCAGTGTCCACAACTCCATAAGTCAGTGGCAGTATGCAACCTAGTTAATCAAACCCAATAACAAATGTATCAAGATCTTTAATATTAACATGTTCTTATATTAAGTAGAAAATGATCAATAACAAATAAACTAACTGCCCCATCGAGTGTGCTTGTTGATACAAACATTCCTTTATAAGCTTCACTAAGATGAGCACCATCAACCACAATCATTGGTTTGCACAACTCAAATCCTTTAATAAAAGGGTCTCAATGCTATAAACAGGTACATGAATTTATTATTGTCTGATTTATGCATTCTTATATATGAGTTTGGGTAGACATTATTTAACATATATATGTATCTAGACATTTCTCTGTATCCCTCTGTAGGTTTACCCTTTATCATCTTCAGAGCACGTTCCTTAGCACGTCATACTTATTGGTAAGAAATCTCAATCCTCCATATTGATCTAACATCTTCAATTATATAATTTGCAATATGAATTCATTTATGATTCACCAGTTTAGGAGCTATTATATTATTAGGACCTGCAACTTAATTTAAACCCCGAAAGTCCTTAATTGGTTCGATTTAATAAAGTTTGGGACCGAATGCAATATTTCTTCT